>JAHWFP010241027.1:1090-13867 GCA_023313725.1 Lithobius niger
GGAATTAGGCACATGACCGGGCCAAGTTTTGCGCCTTGGACCAACGGTTTGGCTGAGGTATACGTCCGTAATTTCAAGAGAGTCTACAAGGCCGCGCGGCGACAGGGGTCTACTATTCAAGAGAGTATAAATTCTTACTTGTTATCAGCACGAATCACTATCTCCGCTACCACGCAAGCAACACCCGGAAAATTATATTTTAACCGAGAATTAAAGTCTCGGCTGGATTTATTGTTCCCTGACCCTATTGCAGCCGTACGCCGTAAACAATTAAAACAAGTACAGAGCACCCACCATCGTGAGTTGAAAACGTATCAAATAGGTGAAAAGGTTTGGTATCGTGACTTTTCAACGACAAATGATAGGCTATGGTCAGTCGGTATGGTTAACCAAAAATGTGAAAATCAGTCCTATACTATCGTTGATACTAATGGTAATACGATTCGCAAACATCGCGAACAGCTAAGGTTACATACCGCGGAAAATGATTATCCAGAACAGCCTCCAAACGCACTTGTTTCGACGGCGAAAAGCAGTAATTTCTCCATGCATAATGAGCAAGATCACTCAAATTTCAAACGCATGTCTTTTGGCGGCAAACAACGTGAAAAGCCAAGTTTCGCTGACGTAGTTCCTGAGCGTCGATCTCTCGGCCAATCCAGAAAGTCAATTTCTGTTACTGAGGGAAAAATTCCACCAATCCAACAGCTTGAAAAATCACCTGAGAATTTACATCGCAAGTCACCAGGTGGCAGGAAATCTCCAGCGAAATTACCCCACACACACGAAGTGGATGAGTCTGCTAACGTAAATAACCAATCACCTTTGGCTACTACCAGCGCCCCTCTTGAAGGAAATTCTAAGCCAGAAAGGTCGCAATCTTCATCGATTATTACGTCACCATCCACTAAGCAATCACCACCGAAGCCAGGTCATGCTAACAAAAAAGTGAAACCGAATCCCAATAAACGCAAAGTTGTGCTATCACCAACACAGGTTGACATTGCAGCGCAGCTTCAAAATGCTCATCGTTCAAAGAGACTGCGTAGAGCTCCAGACAAGCTCAATTTGTAGTTTTTTTTTGGCAAAATTACCATTTGGCTACAACTTCTTCGTTTTTTTTTGTTGTAATCCGTTATATGTGAATTAAATGATAGTTCTTTTTAAACTGTAGCGAGTAACGTTAAAACGTTTTGTCCCCTAGTTGTTCGTGCAGAGAATCGGCTCTGTTAATTTTAAAAATGTCCACCTTTAAAATTAGGTAAAAATGTAAGTGTATTTTGTTGTTCGTGTGAAAAATTGATTTCACGATTTTATCCTCTTTGTATCTTTTTGTCTTTTCATGTACATAAATACTTCCGACATCGGAACAAAAAATTGCTTGGAGCCGCAATTCCCACTCCGGTGAAGCTTAATCCAAAGAAACTAATTTGGCACTGAATTCTTGATGCCAGATGTTCGTCCACAGCAACGCTGTAGCGTTTCAGCTGCAGAAATGGTTGCTGCAAAAAGAAAATTAACCAAAAAAGGCTACGAAATTAAAACAACATTGAAAATTTAAATTGAATTTATTATAAAATTGCTCCAGAAATCAAAACAGAAATTTAAAACTGGCAAGTTTTCAGCCAGTTTATTAATGTTTAATTTTTTGCTTAATCATGTACATCTTCAGTTCTTTATTTTTGTAAAACAGCTTTCAAAAATAGTGTTTAGTTTTTCCTCGAAAGCGAAAAATTATGTATCTTTCTTTAAAAATAGGTAGTGCACTAAAAAATACATCTTGCCTTCGTAATCATGATTTTATTTCCAGCTAGGCTTAGATTTTTTTTTTCTGTTTTTTTTTTTCGCTCGCTGCATTGTGGAGTCGTCACTTGTGTGCTCCACAATGGCAGCCATCAATTTCATGTCTATATGTTAACCCTACCAAGATAACCCTTTAACCACTAAATAGGCTGTTCCATAATTGTATATAATCTTAAGCGTATCACATGACTTCCCTGTATTTAAGGAGCAGTAAACAGGAAGTTCGCTGTCTTATCAGCTGTAGCCTACACTCTGGTAGTCCGTGTGTTTATTACCATTGGTGCCCACGCTGGGCTAAGGTGTGTCCCCACCTAGGACATCACGAGTAGAATCGCCAATAATGACAGTTTTAGCTGGCCAATTTGATGACATGGTTTGAATTTCTTCGGCCCAAGTTGGACGATCCCAAGGAAAATTTTTAAGCTCATTTGGGGAAAGGGAATGGCTTGTGTTCTGATTTCTTTTCAGGTTCTGTGACTCGCACAAAAAGGAAACTTTCCTATTTTGGAGACAAAGTGGCGAACTTTGGTTTATGTCGTTTTTATCATTTCCAGTAGGGCTTGACATTGGCTTGGACGATTGACTGACCTTCTTTCTCCTACCACGGCGAACAGTTACATTTGAGTGCAGAGTGTTGACCGGACAATTGTGTTTAGGTCCCTCCTTTACCCCTGAGACGGGATTTCGGTCAAGATGCGCAGAGAGCAATTCAACATTCCCATCAGTAGATGTTTTTAAGTTTAAAACAAGCTTTGCATTTCCCAAAATATCATGGTTATACACCCCAGCAGGATTCTCCACAGTTAAGGTTTTCACATTTGCACTATTGAAGTCTTCCTTAAACTGGTTGAAAGCTTCCTCGATTTTGGTAATGCGGGTTTCTACACGCGTGAAAACATCCTCCATGAAGATATCAAGGACCTGTTGTTGCTTAATGAAAAGCTCTTTGGTCCAGTTTTCGAAAATTGAAGTAAAGAGGTTCAAGCGTTCTTCCAATGCATCACCAAACTTATGGGGAATTTATTCAACTTTGGCATTGATATCTTCCAAATCGATGACTTTTTCTAAACTGAAATTGTCAAGGTGATTAATAATGTTGAGAGACAAATCGTGAAGGCAGTTCAAGGACTGTTTTTCTTCTAAAAGGTCCGCACGCCCATTTGGTTCGGGAGTGGTGCACAAAAAAGGCACAGAAACGCTCACTGGTGGTCGTTCTCTGGTTGTAGGAGTTTGGTAAGAATCAAAGTACAAAGTCTTGCGACGGTCATTAGATCTTTCCAAACGCTTCGGATTACTCATATTCTGACACCCACGATCTTTACGAGCAGACATCAAAAACTTTTCCATTGCAAGCAAGTAGAAGGAACGTGAGGGGGGGGGGAGAAAAAAAAACACGAGAACTGGGCGAACAAGGGGGGGGCGAACAGTGGGCTTTTTCAGAAATATCTTAGGGGGATATTCTTAATTATGTAACTTCCAGTCATGCGTGGAGAAGCACTACACACAAGGGCCGTGAAATTGAGGGAAACCGCTTCATGGAGGGAAGGTATGGAAAAAGAGTTCTTTATTGCTTTATCGTATTGGGAAAAAAATATTGGATGGGAAAAGTATCATGAGGCAATTTGGTAAGTGGGATATTTTTTCAGGCTAGGGCAGGAGCTGGCTGGCTGGGAGTGGGGAGGACATCACGTGTGGCATTTGCAGGGAAGTAGAAAATCTACTTCACATTCGGATGGAAGGGTTGAGGGACTTGAGGGAAAAATTTGAATTAGATGAATTGGATGAACAGGAAGGGATGCATTGAATGCTTGGTTTTTGCAATTCTGATGGGGGCAAATAACTGAAAGGACAAAAAGACTGCTTGTGGGATGGTGGGATAGAAGAGGACGAAGGGAGTAAGGTGTGGTTGGGTTTGTGGGAGTTGTGTTTTTGGCGACTTACAGTCACACATCGTGTACTGTAAGCCCCGCTTCAAAGATGCCGGCAAATAAACATTGCGCTGTCGCAAACTGCCTAAACAATTTGTGGTATTTTTATAAACCGCATATGGGAAATGTTAGCTAACACAATACACCTTCACGAAATTAGTTCTCCCTCGCTCTCTGCATTGTTGTCATACATATATTAATGCCGGCCATTGTTTGCCAGCTTTTAAGCTGCGTGATCGTACGGTGGCTTATTGGGACCATACTTGGGACATACAACACTTTTATGAAACAGGAACAAGATGGTGTGGGCGCAGTTAACATACATCGTCCTAGGTTGCAGTGTGTCATATCAAAAACCAAAACTGGTAAAAGGGGCCGCCAAGTTCCGAATGGCCCTTCAAAGGAGTGATATCAACACCAAAACATTTGCCAAGTTAATCGCACCGCTTAATAGTTTGAAGGTTAAATGAAAACTAGAACATTGTTACTTTGGTGTGTTGGAACGCCGAAGTTTCAGTTTCATGAAAGCTTTGTGTATGTAGGACAAAAGTTGTGTTTGTCTGAATGAGTCACCATAGTAACAACATGCATTTCCTCCTGTTTGCAGCCGCTGTTTGTCCCTGCATTCTGACTGTCCCCCTAGTTGATGATGTCACTAAATAACGCAACTGATTGTTGCTGTCCATAGGTGTATGCTCCTCCCGTAACGAAGTGAGTATATTTCTCTATGGTGTCAGTCACCCAGGTCGTGTGGGTAATTATTATGACATCATCCAAGATGGCCACCATGACACTAATGAGAAAAATTAATATCTCGCAATCTATTCTGTTGATTGTATTAAACAAGGGCTCATTAGAAAGGTGGAAACAAATGCATTTCACGAAAACCCAACCGTATGTGCGCAGTTTGCATAATAACAGAACCATAATTCTGTTTTGTTGCATAAATGCAGAACTACATGGTGCATCCACTTTTTTTGACAAACTTATCAAATTTTGGGACAACTAAGACAGCTATGAAAAAAAGTATTCAGATCATTTATTTTGTACACATTTTTACCTTTAAAATGAGCCATTGTATGATGAAATAGGACCAATGGTTTTAAATACACGTGCATTTGCTTGAAATATGTTTAAGGAATTAACTGTTATTGCCAATGATCTCACTAATTTTAATTGAGACATGGAAAGGTGAACTGTAATGAAAGTTACATATTAATTCACAAACAATAAACTGTGGTGCACAAAATGATATCTAGTCTGATTTAGTCATTATATAATTCATCACATTCTGTGTTATGTTCACTAGGTGCTACATTGTCGCAATCAATGTCATTTCCATTCCAAGGACACATCTCGGTGCATGGCAAATTGTTAGCCAAGCTCTTGCATGGCACATAGCATCTGTTCTTAACACATGAACATTTAACCAACTTTAAAATAATTGCTGGTACACATGGAATAAATATCACGCATTACTGAAATTAATTGCCTATCATTACTTCTTGTCCATCCGTGTCCTTCAGGGGATTGAATAATTGGATTTGGGGTATCAGCCTGAAGCCAAATCATTGCTTGGTAGTTTGCCCGCTTGATTGCTGGAATAAACACATCTCTGGTTGGAGGCAATTTTTCATACTGACTCTGCTTCTTGGTAAACACAAACCAACGTAGATCAGCAAGACGCCGAAGGCACCTTGCTTGTAAACCTTGCATCTGAAAGCCTCCAAAGAATCTATGATATTGTTAGGTAGTACACTTTCTTTTCCAAGGACTGCAAAAGCATCCAGTTGTTCACTGATTGCTGAACTGGAAGGGCTTCCAGTATAACTTACGCTTTCCTGATAAGCTGCCAGCAGGGTCACAAAACCAGGTAAAGCACTTTATTTCAATGGCCCAACAGACTGGTAGATGTTACCAATTGCAATTCACTCTCCAGAAGCAGAAGCAAATATTGTGTCTACAGGAAGTCTACTATAGAACTGCACAAAAGGACCAGTATGTTTATGTCTTGTGCAAACACAAGCAGTTTCTTTGCCTCCTTCACCATAGCATTTATGGGATGCAGTGTCGGCTTCCTCTTGAGTACTCTGTAGGGAACTCACTGAACAATGAGATGCTGCTACTTCATTGCGCCATGAGACAATAAACTCCTTCCTAGTGTTTTTCTCACACTGTGGTATCTTCTCTGCAAGGAAGTAGGGTAACTCATCTTTCTTGCTTGTGTGGGATAGCAATTTTTTCATTGTAAACTCAGAAATATTCGTAGTATCACTGATTTTGTGACGGACAGGTGGAATACCTTGACCTCTTTTGGCTCTTGTTATCTTATCGATTTTTCAATGTATTGAAAACTAGGTAAACTTCCATCATATTTCTAATATTTTCATTGCAGTTTTGCAGCAATAACTGAGCCAGATCCTTGCACGTATGGACAGTTGTGGTTCTCTAAAGACTTAAGCTCTGCCATACCATCTATAACTGCTACACAGAACTGCCTGTCAATGGTGTTGTTGACTACATTTACACTTTCTGTCTGAATTGGGCGACCCTTCAAGATGTGAATCAGGTTGCTTTTTTGGGCGCATTGATGCATCGTGCCATCTTGTTATTACATTGAACGTGGAACTGCACACAGTTCGTACTGTCCCAACGTCGTGCATAAATCTACATCACGCTGAGACCTTGTGTAGTATACTTTGACTTGTACACTAATAATCTACGTGGTACACGGTCTACTTTTTAGTACACGGTCTAGTTTTAAGAAATTACAACACTATTTTGCTTTCAAAGGAGAGAACTAAACATTTTTGGAAAGCTGTGAGAGAAAAAAAAAACTCAAGATGTACAGAATTAAGCAAGAAATTAAATATTTGACTGAAGCCTGTCTGAAAATTGACAGCTTGAAATTTCTTACGGAGCAACAATTTTCTCTACAATCTCGGTTAAATTGATGAATTACCCCATTTCTTTCTTTTTTCTTTTTTAGCAACCAATTTCGCAGCTAAAACGCTACGACAGCAGCTATAAACATCTGGCATCCACTGCATATTAGCCTGGTTGCAGATGTAGTGGTTAGAATTGGACCACAAGTGAAAATTTACATGAAAATAAACAAAAAGATACACAAAGATAAAAATAAGAAATCTATTTTTCCCACAAACAACAATTTATGCGACATTTTTTTTCCAATTTTAAGGAGGACAAGTTAACATAAACAGGGTCAGTTCCCCGCACGAGTAATTTGTAAAAAACATGGTTGCAGGCACCTCACTGTTTAAAAAAATCCTCATTGGGCTTACGGATAATGAGTTACAAACGTAGAACGAAAAAGTAGTAGCCACACGAATTAAATCATAATTGGATCACAAGTGGAGCTTGTCTGGGGCTTTTCGTGACCTTTTAGAATGATTATTGACATTGGGAAGCTGTGCTGTATCATCAGCGCGAGGCGGTGATGGCACGGCTTTAATGTTTATTAGGTTTTGACTTTGTTATAGTGGGCTTTGGTACTGGCAATGCGCTTGTTCAGTAGACTGCTCTACAAGTATCGGAGGTTCTGACCCTTCTGGCTTTCTAAAATCCTGATGCGGGGTGCTGGAAGTGCTAGCCAATTGAATGATGTTGCAAGATTCGTTTACTGACCGTGTGTGGAGTTATTTCGTTGGAGAGGTGCTGACACCTGGTGTCACGCAACGCAAATTCTCAGGTGATACACCTTGGCTTTTGATTGGTGTCCTATCTGGCCTAGCAACAGGCAGGGATCTTCTGGATTGGCCCACAGATTTTCTACTCGGAACCGCGTCAGCGGAAATCGGCTTTTCATGACGTTTGCCACCCAAAGACCTGCGGTTTTTAAGAATTGAGTAAAGTTGCGAATTATCTCGTGGTATATTCATGCTGGAAATATCGGAATTTCGTGCCGGATCTCGCTCGTTAGGCGGTGTGTTACCGACTTCATTCTATACAGTTTGGGACCTAAGCTGTTTGCGATGTTTGCGTAGTTTAGTAACACCATCATTATCTACTACAATGTAAGTTTGATGTTCACATTTCGCAGTGGTTTTAGTTGATTGCTTTTAACTTTAGTGGCAGGATCTGGATACAGTAAATCCAGTTGAGATTTTAATTCTCGGTTGAAATATAATTTTCTGTGTGTAGCTTGGGTGGTGGAACTAACGTAATACGTAACGACAGGAGCCTATAGAAAACTAGGAGCGTGTGTGGCTGGTCTATGTTAGAAGCGTTTATTTTAGTACGAAATTCTAACGCCAGAAGGAGCAACAATACTGCTCCTGCGCCAAGTTGTCTAAAATCGAAACTGAACTTAGCACGCGAGGCAGACGTGTGCTACGAAAGCAACGCTCTATTTTATTGTTGGTTAGAGGAACTTAAGAACAACTGATTATGTGTTTGTTTAGTTTTTTTATTATTACTTTGGTATTGTTTCCATGTTAAACACTTATTGTTTACTAACAAAGGACCGAAAATTAACATTGAGAACGTGACGCACACCTCTCATCATCAGGTGGCTACCTCTGGTAACAAATTTGTACACCACTGTAGCCGCTCCTGACTTAACACTGTAGTGGAAGTTACCGAGACACGCTCCTAGTTGTTTTCTACAGGCTCCTGGTGACGATAATAGGAATTTATGATCTCTTGAATAGATGATCCGTCCCGTCGAGCAGCCTTATAAATACGCTTAAAATTACGGACATAGACCTCGGCCAAACCCAAGGCGCAAAAGCCGGGTAGGTCTTGTGCCGGATCCCATTAGCTTTTAACCAGCCTTGAAATTCCACTGACATAAATTGCGAAGCATTGTCTGTAAATAAAAAATCCATCAGTCTGTATTCGGAAAATGTGGTTATTTAAAGTGTCGATCACTGGCTGATGTTGTGGATTTCATTTTATGCACGAATGGAATTTTACTATGTGCATCGACAAGGATGAAAAACATGTAATTGTCCATCGGCCCCAAAAAGTCAGCGTGGAATCTAGCATTAGGTTTTAGCGGATACTCCCAGGTATGCTTGGGTCCTGCAGTATCCTTAAACTCTGACAGTTTTGACAGGATTTATCTTTGGTTTCAATTTCAGAATCAATCTTAGGCCACCACACCTTTTGTAAATATTTTAAGAATTGGCACTTTCCTAACGGTACACAACCGATACCCTCTATCGATGTAACATTAACTTATTTAACAACAACAGTTTACAACGCCCATTTTATTATTATTATCAAATCAACTTTTGCTTTAGCCTAGCAGACGACACACAGTGCGCTTGGCCTCAGCCTCATGCACTTTTAATTACTGCCACATGCGGTCCTATCCAGATACTCACTCAACATCAGTGGTCCGGCCTCTAAACCAATCAGCTTCATCAGCTTCTAAACTCAGCATCCAATTGCACATCTTCTGCAATACAAAAGAACAGGATGCAGGCCCCCTTTAAAACCAAGGGCCCTGTAGATTTTCGCTATATCTCCCGACTTTTCCGGACATCAAAAGCCACTGGTCACAGAGCCCTCTGCACCAGGATTCCCGCAGCATTGTTCAGAGTTAAGTAACTCTTGGACTTAGCCGAATTTTAAAGGAGCTTGCCTCCTTTAGAGACTAAGTTCGGCTTAGTGTTTGGAAAGGGCGCATCTTAGGTAGGAGCCCCTTTCTTATTGCCTTTTAGCTCCAATTAATTTAGAGTGGTTTAACTAAGATATTAAATAAATTAAATTAACTGAGTGGTTTAACTGAATTTAAGGAAGGGATAACCCTAAACCTAAATAATCGAATTAAATAGCTTTCGAACAGTATATCTTGTGTGGACTCCCTTACTTTGCTCATTACTTGCTTATTTTTGCTGTAGTTAGTAAAATTGCATTAGCGCCGGCCGGCACGAATTTATTATTGCATACCTCTGTTATCTTCGTAAGACCTAACAATCAGGAATTACGAGAGATTTACAATGGTGTCAGCCAAGTTTTTAAGTTTAATAATACCCAGGTGTGAGCTGTGTAGATCTTTCAAAATCTGTTTACGTAAGGCTGTCGGCATGACGATCCTAAACCCCCAAAATAAGGTATCATTCTTGATAGAGATTTCACCGCGGCGTACAAAGTACGGTTGCATGTCGGGGTTGTCACACACATCCGGCCAGCCATGGTTTTCGTTAAGCACAGGTAAATTGAAAACAGTCTCCAAAGCTAGAACGTTATATTGGTAATCACTCCTCAGTATTAGGAAGTGGAAGCCGGGACAGTGCATCCGGATTAAATTTTGCTTTCCAGGGATGTGCTGGAATTCGTAGTCATACGCATTTAACATTACTGCCCACCTTTGAACTCTAGTGGCTGCCATTTGTGGTATACCCTTTTCAGGGCCAAAGATCCAGATTAAAGCCTTTTTATCAGACTGCAACATGAATCTTTGCCCGTAAATGTAGTATTCATGGTATCGCTACACTCCCCACGCCACACTGAGTGGTTCTCTATCAAAATGACTATAGCCCTGTTCCGCTTGAGTTAATTTGCGCGAAGCAAAAGCTATGGGGCGAGATTCGCTATTTGTCCTGACATGCATAAGGCAAACGCCGACCCCGTAAGGTGAGCCATCACAAAGAAGCTTTAGTTTTAATTTGGGATCATAATGTACCAGAACCTTTGATTTAATAAATAGTTCTTTAACTTTGTTAACTGCTGGTCACATTCTGCCCCCCAGACCCATTTAACTTTGGGGCTTAACAGCCGGGTATGAGCAAGGTTAGGCAGGTATTTTGAGTAATGATTTAAGAAACTCAAAAAGCTCTGTAGCCAAGGAATACAAGTTACGTTTGGAGCATTTATGACCGCTTCAATAACCTCAGGGAGTGTATGCAAACCCTCTGCATTTATCATATGGCCTAAATATTTTAATTCAGGCCGCGACAGTTTACGCTTCTCGATCTTAAGCCTAGCTCTTGTATCTTGTAAAGCGGTTAACTGTTGGTTTAACGCGTTATCATGATTTCCCCCATTCCCACTCACGAGGATGTCATCATAAAATGGTAGACATTTGGGAATTTCACTCGTGATTTGCGTCATGACACTCTGGAAAATTCGAGGACTGGGCGCAAGTCTCCGAGGTACATAAAGCCAACGAAAAAGACACAGGGATGTGTTAATTGTTAACGCTTCTTGTGACTCTTTGTCGAGCTCAACTTGCAGAAAAGCATCCTTAAGATCGATAAGGGAAAAAGTGTCACTGCCTGCGAGTTCACTGAATAATTCTGCTGCTGTGGGCACCGGATAATGGTCAACTTCCAATTGTGGGTTCACGGTGAGTTGTAGTCACCTATTACTCTGATTTCTCCATCAGCTTTATGAACTGTGAGGTCTCCACATGCTCCAGAATTCCTAAGCCTACCAGGCGCTTAATTTCCTGGTTGACTTATTCTTTAAGTGCCAATGAAACTGGACGAAAACGACAAAAAACTAGTTTAGCGTCGGCATTCAACTGAATCTTTGCTTTAAAGCTTTTAAACTTTTAAAACAATTCTGAGAAACCTTTAACTATTTCTGCATTATCTACAGATGTAATACTAGTTTTAACTTTCTTAACACGTTTCTTAATGTTAACTTTCATTCGCAGGTTGTAAAAAGGATCATAGTTGACTGAAGATTGACAGCCAATCTTTTCCCATTAAAGCGGGTTTATACAATTTGGAAACCAAGGCATCCAAATTTACAAATTAGTTAATACCCATAGTACCGGCTCGTCGCCATTTGTAGTGTACTTTGACTTGTACACTAATAATCTGCGTGGGTTGACTAGGGCATAATAAAGACAAGTAACTTGTGTGTAGGCTAGAACTGGAGAGACAGTTTACTTCCTGTATGTCTGGGCATATATAGGCAAGTTACAGTCATGTGACCTGTATTGTCACATGTTGTATGGCAATATCATTACCATATTGCTTAGCTAACTAACATTAGCATTAACATCGGTGTTATGGCAAACTAGGAGGGTTAACATTAAGGACCTAGTTTGAATGACGCCATTGTGGAGCCTCACTGACGACACCACACCTTGTCACTACCAATAGGCGTGTAAATAGTGAACGGTCAGCAGATAACTCTGTTACGGTACCTACAACATTTATCTTTATTTTCTATTAGTACTTGAATAGAGCTTTTGCTTGTTCTTCGGATTTGGCACCAAAATGTTGAGCTGTCCATTGATAAGCCTATCTGATTGAAATGCCTCATATAAACTGCTACCTAATTATGCTAAACGAGAAACATCATTTACTATTTCATCACTAAACACTGCCTTGGTAACCAAGTTGATGAGTAATGGCCCTTCATATGTAAATGGGTTACCAATCCGCTTGAGTTCATTATACAGCTGTAAAGTTGTCTTCTGTTGGGTGGTAATGGCAGCTGGTGAGTCCAAGCGATGTTTTTTTGATTCAGGTGACATGTTAGCATCCCTGACATACTTAGTCTCTTCAGAAATTCGTTGGAGTTCTGGAGCTGTTAGAAATAATCAGGCTAGAGCAGGGTTCATACTCGTATCTGAATATGAATATCCCTGACTATCCCCGTTTTTCCCTAACTTATTTCTTCAAATATCCCTGACCAAAACACGTTCACTTTTTTTTTTATTTTTCAATTACACAGAGTCAACTGCTCACTCTGCAGAGGACAACCCACAAAGTATTTTTTATGCCACTCAATAGGGATTATTGTAGCGTTTGCCCCGGAATCAAGTTCCATTTCAAGATCAACTCCATTGAGGCAGACAGGCATGTTCCACCTACAGATCTTCATGGAATTGACTGCAATAACTACTTTATTGGTATGAAGGGGAATTGAACTTTGGTCTGCAGCCCGACTTATGCCAAGAGTATATATAGTTATGCAAGAAATAGTCATCTTCTGATTCGCTGTCGGCTTCAGAACCAGACTCTGAATTTTCGGTTTTAACTTCCTGCTCACTATCAGTCCCACGTTCTAGTTTATGAACTTTCTTCTTGTAACCATACTTTTGCTTACTTTCAGGGCTAGC
>JAHWFP010241028.1:15491-28656 GCA_023313725.1 Lithobius niger
ACCAAAACATTCGCCAACTTAATCGCACTGAATAATACGTTGGACGTAAAATGAAAACTTGAACATTGCTACCGAAAGCAGCAATGTTCTAGTTTTCATTTAACCTTCGAACTATTAAGCGGTGCGATTAACTTGGCGAATGTTTTGGTGTGTTGATATCATTCCTTTGAAGGGCCGAACCATTCGGAACTTGGCGGCCCCTTTTACCAGTTTTGGTTTTTGATATGATAGAAATAACACAGCTGAGCATTGACAGAAATATTCAAGTTATTGAAGGCCGCAGACTTTATGCTGAAACGCAAGAATGCCACTTCGGAACTCCGGAACTAAAGATCCTCGGCATCAGGGTCACTGCAAGAGGGATTGAGTTAACATCAGAACACATGACAGCAATTAGGAATTGTCTATGACTAACGACAAGGAAGAAGCTGGAAGCATTTTTAGGCCTCTGCGGATACTTTAGGAAATTCATTGCACATTTCCTCTGCATCGCAACGCCGCTACACCAAGTGACAAGGAAGGACGATGAGTTCCAGTGTAAGAAGGAACACCATGAGGCCTCTGACAGGCTGTAAACCAAATTCTTGACAGCAGGAATCCTTGCCCTACCAGATTTCACTAAGTCATTTGCAGTGGAATCAGATGACTCTACAGAAGGTCTAGGAGTGATGCAAAGACAGAACATCGACGGAGAAGTGAGGGTGGTTGAGTTTTTCAGCCGTATGTTGAAGGGCATGGAGAAATACCCAGTTTTTGAGTTAGAGGCACTCGACCATCGAGCATTGGGAGACGTATGTCGCAGGTGCCAAATTCCTCCTAGTCATAGATAACTTAACACTTCAGTGGATCTTATTAAAGAAGACCTCGTCCGCAAGAATAGATGTTGGGCCATCCCGCTGCAAACCTTTGATTTTACTGTGGTCCACCGAGCAGGAAATGAAAACTATGTGGCAGACGCTTTATCTCGTAATCCCATTCCGGACGACTTGACACTGAAGACGCCACAACGACTGAACAGGACGAAGACGGACAAGCAAACCTTTCAGCAAATACTGAGGAAGCGTGTCAAGACCAGGCAAAGTCACAGTACCCTACTCTGTACATCAATCAACCAGAAATAGATAGTAAAGAAAAGATGCAGCTGAAAGCGGCACAGGAAGCTGATCCCATGGCCAGAAGGATTTCATGGTCACTCACCTGCCAAGAAATCACAGGGAAGGAAGAGACCTACAACTACGTGAACAAGATCCGCAGGTCCTACACCTTCGACACGGATGGAGTCCTTTATCACTTCGACCAAATGGCACCAGTGAGAAGATACCTGGAGAGTGCGTGGAGAATCTACGTCCAAAAGCACTTGTGAAGATGTAACCTCAGGGACTACCATGACCACAAGTAGGCAGGCCACTTAGGAGTAACCAAAACGATGCAGATATTAAGATCAGTGGTTCACTGGCAGCATATGTTCTAGGACAGCAGAGCTTAAGTTCGTTCCTGCCACGCATGCCAGATTGCCAAGATGTCCCAACAACAGCGCAACATGCAACCCGTCATCCCTAAAGAAAGATTTCACATGCTAGGCATCAACTAGCATGAACTAGCTAGAACCACTGCTGGAAATGACCCATCATCAACAATACATCATGACGATGCTGGATTACTACACAAAGTTCCTATGGCTAATTCTGACCAGAGCAGCGACAGCGAAAACAGCAGCCAGAAAGTTCAGGGACGAAATCTTAACGTGCACAAGCCTCCAGGAAGTCTTCACCAACTGTCTGACTCACTGGTGTGAAGCAACATTGCACAACAGCATACAATCTGCAATCTGAAAAAGATCAGGAGACCACCTGGGGACTTCTTTTACCGACGCTACAGTATGCCATCAAAATGTCACCGCACATTAGCATGGGTGAAACACATTACCTGATGCATCTTAGGAATCCCATAGTTCCAATACGAGTCACCTGATTACCAGACACCTCGACCCCAGCAGAGGCCATGAGAGAGAAAGTGGAGAAGACGTGGTACCTCGTCTCGGCGCATCTAGAGGATGCCACACGATCATCTAAGCTGTCTTACGATCAAAAGAAAGACTTTAAAGTAAGAGAATTGGTGAAAGTTCAGAATCATGTCTTGTTCAATGCCGAGAAAGGCATTGAAAAGAAATTGGAGCCAGTCTTCAAAGCACCCTACCAAGTCAATGAAAAGAAGTTCAGTCACCTACAAGATCATCTCCATCAACGATGCCACAGATGAGAAAACCGTGAATGCGATAGAGATGGAACCCTACTGGGTTCCGTTCACCATAGACCGGAAGGGACCTCAACCATAGACTTCCACTCGAGGAGGCGGTCAGGAGAACATGAGACAAGACACAAAGAAACACCCACCGCGCTTCCAAACATCCAGTCAGGCCTCGGACAAGGAAAGAAACGGCTCAAGCACGACCAGCTCAGAATCCAAAGATGATCCAGATTGGACGGAAAGACACGATCTGTAGGACTCCTCAGACTTGGGAGGAGACGATGAACAACCAGAGTGTTGCACAAGATGCTGAAGAAGAGGAGAGCACCAGCACACTTGAAGGACCACAGCCAGTTATTGGCAGAAGTACTGTTTCGGGAACTTGGAAGACGAGGACTGGAACGGCTGTATGGCGAGCGGGTAGGCGAGAACCTGCAGGATCACGGCTTGAGGGAGGAGAGAATGGGAGAACCATGAATCAACGCTGACGCCGAAGACTACATAGAAATTACCAAAGAATGGACATTGGGTTGGTGAGCACAACTGCTGAACCAGAAGACACAACTTGGAAGGTTTACGTTGGTGTTAATCTCTGTGGGGATACCCACATTATTTATTAATAAACAAAAACGGAACGTTAAATGTTTAGAGTAAGGGTCTAAAAGTCAAAACCTAGAAGGAACACGGACAAGCTTTGACAGTCAGGGTCTAGGTGTACAATTTTGTCAGTAGAGGCTGGTAAGCATTAGACCCTTACTACCCGATCGTTAGCTTAGTTCTAGTGTATTGGATAGACCGTGTGTCTGAAGGGTTGTAGCAGGTTTTCTTTGTTCTTACAATATTGTCATGGTTTTTTTAAGAGCACAATTTTCTTGTGACGATTTGGCATTTTATCTTTTGCTTCTTTAGATTTTTTTATTATATTTCGTAGATTTATGGCAGAGGATAACCAAATTAATGCTCCCTGCTGCGAATATGCTGTCTTGTTACTGAATCGAAAAATAATTTTCAACATAACACAAAGCAGGAAACGTATACCATACTACAACTGGATCATTACAAGGTTCTTTATAGGAGGATTTTTTACAGTTTTTTGCCAAAATATATTTATTGCTGACGACCGGGTAGTAAGGGTCTAATGCTTACCAGCCTCTACTGACAAAATTGTACACCTAGACCCTGACTGTCAAAGCTTGTCCGTGTTCCTTCTAGGTTTTGACTTTTAGACCCTTACTCTAAACATTTAACGTTCCGTTTTTGTTTATTAATTCGTGTTACTTTTAGAATTGCAGCTAAACTGTAAAACAGTGCAGTTGACGGTCAAAGTTGATAGTGTAACACAGAGACCCTAGGCTGACCCTTACTAACACTGGCTATCACCAGTGTTAATAATAAAAACAATTTTTTTAATCTACAGTCTACGTCTTGCAGCTGGCTTTTGCTAATTGGCATTGTTGCAGAATAACAATGTTTAAAACAATGTAAAACAATCAATCTGGTCGTTTAGAGCTCCATAACCCCTGAACAACTGGACCAATTAGAAAATACCTTATGGAAAGGGCACGTCTACAGAGCAATACCTGTAAAGTGTGCTAAGAACCAGCTTTATAGGACAAATGGTTTGCCCTGTAGAGAGGACAGACGAAAGTATCCCCAGAACAACAACATCATCATCAAGAAGAAGCAGAACAAGAAGTTGTCTATTTGGCCCCTCTCTGTATCTCGGGTTTGGCTCGACCGAATTTCACAGTTTTTGGACTGCAGACAGGCTATGACTAGTCAAGGGTAGATTCCAAATTTGGTTTAAAGATGTTTACTTTTAACGGAGTTATAAGCTCTCAAAGTTGAGAGTTTAACACAGCGATCCTAGGTCGACCCTTACTAACACTGGCTATCGCCAGTGTTAACAAGACCAATGCAACAATTTCTCATTCCGTGCTTTTGTTGCCATGCTGCGCACACTCGTACTTCCCCAAAGTCATAGCTCCTCGCAGTCAGGCGCTATTGGCACTCCGAATTTTTACTATGTTCATTGTTGCGTGCCAAAGCTGTTAATGGTTGTTTTGTATTGTAGTAAAATGCTAATTCTGCCCTTAAAATAGCAGTGCGATTGATCAGTAACTCCTCACCTTACATCCAAGAACATGTACGTCGCTAGAAATTAGGAAAATATCAACGTCATGCACACTTTTTTTCCCAACAAGAAAATCTTAGGCTGTGTCACTAATCGTGACTTTTATAATAATATAATATTTACCATATCTGTGGAAGGGTGACAGAAAGGGGTTGAACCCCCGTTCCTGCATTTAGTTTAATATAAAATTTACCACTGGAGTGGCTAAACCGGGTGCTTCTAATCTTGCATATTACTGGCAGTAGGTGCACCTTTCAATTACTAACTTAAGAGCAA
Source organism: Lithobius niger (assembly GCA_023313725.1). Taxonomy (NCBI): domain Eukaryota; kingdom Metazoa; phylum Arthropoda; class Chilopoda; order Lithobiomorpha; family Lithobiidae; genus Lithobius; species Lithobius niger. The sequence goes on from JAHWFP010241028.1 coordinate 20,149, forward strand.
TTCGTAAACATTCGGTTTACTTTGCCATCGTTGATTATCCAAGCAACTTCTCAATTCAGCTAGTTTCAAATGTGTGTGAATGAAATTTAGGGGCTGGCAATCATAGATATTTATTTTTAAAAATAGATATTTATTTTTAAAAGTTTATTCATGGAAATTCAAAAATCTGGAATGGAAACTTGCCCACTTAATTTTAAGCCTTTCTTCTGTGCTGGGAGTGGGGCAGAAAGGTTGATGATGGGAGTGATTTTAAATCATGCGTTTGTAAGTTGAGCAATGATCAACTACTACAATGTTTTTAAAGATTGTAGGAATATTTGAATTAAAGGTGACATTTTTTTGCATGTGTTGACATTAGTATGGTATTAACTTGAATCCTGACATAGGCAATTTAAAGGAAACAAAAGGTAGGCTAAGCAGTATGATCACTTCCTAAAAGCTAGGCTTATTACTCATATTTTTTATCCGTTAATGTTGCAATTTTTAATAAAAACGGTATCTCCATTTATTTACAATAGCATGTTAGGTAACTAGAATCCTAACCTAGAAAATAAAAGGAAACTTCAAAAGGTAGGCAGTGGGATCAATTCTTACAAACTAGGCTTATTGATGAACAAGTAATTGTGTTACCACAGTACTGTTTGTTTTGAATAAACTCCTTTGACTAAATAAAACCTAAAAAAGTAACTATTCAAAAGACATAATAATATTAAACTTAAATGTAATAAACGAAAAGAACGCTCATTGGTACCATGGGATTAATTATAATATGTATTAAGAATTTTTTGGGGGGGAGGGGGGTGGAAACTTGCTTGCTTACTTGTGTTAATACCAAAGTGTAGTTTTACCTAATAAATGAAAACACAATTTAAAGTTCGCGAGCATTGGCGTCACATTAGTTGACCAAGAATGTAATTACTGAAGCTTATAACTTTTTCAAAGGCTAGCCCATATAGATACAAGTTGAAAAACAAAATAGACCAAAATTGAAAAAGAAAAAATTGAATTTCAAAATCGAATAATAATTGATATCGATGTTTTCTTCCCCAAAACCATCGAAATTGAATTCAAAATATTAACATCGCACACCCCTAGATTCTTATGTATGATATTTCGTGTTGCTGCCATATCCGCCTTTATCTTATTATGTCGGTTCCGTCCCCTCTCACCGTAATATGTCGTCAAGTAACCAAAGTTTTACAGTCAAACCATATATTTTATAAGTATTTTTATATATCTTAATTAAGTTCTGAGTTGAGCCATGCTCAAATATATTTTATCTAGATAGGATGGACCTTGATGTTGTCAATGAATCTTGGCGGGCGACAGAAAATCAAAATAAATTTAAAATTAGAAACCAAATCCAATTTCAACACTTTCCCGTAAGCATCCAAACATTACTGCATGTACGCTTACATACGTAATGTTATAGTACCACCAAGATTGATCTAAAATATTTGTAATACAATATTCCTTACACGGCTGTATAAGGGGTTTATCTGGCACGGTTGTTTTGGCGAACTTCGATTATTCCAATTTTGAAACAAATATCAGCTACGCCAGAAATGTTGACTACGTTAACCTAAACCTGGAGATTAACATTTTTACCCATTAGGCAGTGGCTAGTAAGACCAGTTCAGTAACTCGCCAACATCAAAAATTCAAATGCCAACCTGATTTTTTTTTTTTTTTGGGGGGGGGGGGATTTTTTTCTTTATTTCAGCAGCTGTTTAAGTAATTTTAACCACACTATAAGGATAGTAAGTTGATTTGCGTTCAAGTTCTGTCAGTTTTGACAACTGTCATTACGTAGAATGAGGGTAGAAAGGAAATAGGAATTTAAAAAACGATTGTGGAAGGTTCGAGGAACTTTTTTTTATTTTTTCTTTTTTTTTTAAAGATGGCTTAGTTAATCTCGTTACTCCATGGGAATCTCGTTGATCCATTCGCTAAATAGTCGCGTGGTTAAAAAGACTGAATCGCCAACAAATGGACTTCATATCTCCACCTGTCGAGTGGCAACCATTAATCTCCAGGTTTACCTTACCCAATTTACTGTTAAGTAGCTGTAACTTCTCACACAGTATACCTTTGGAACACTCCAAACATGACACTTTTTCTGTACAATTTATAGTGCTTGGCTTGTTTCCAGTTTAGTGTGTGCACCTTTCGGGCACACAGCATATCACCTTGCGAGTCTGGTACCTATGTTACTTTCATATGATTTGTTCCCATCTAAGTATACCTGTTAGCTATCCATATTGAACAGCCAATCATTGCTTGGACATGTGACCAATGTAGCGTATATACGCCAATGTCTGGCCAACATTAAACTGCTTGTTACTTGCCGTCAACACCATAGTTTGTCTCTTACCTAGTAAAGGATAATTTTCTAAGTTAAGCATAAAAATGTAAGTGTAAATACACATCAGTGCTGCCTTGCCACACATAACAAAAGGAGTAAATATATTTCGCATTTTGTGAGTTTTTTTGACTCGCGAATAATTTTGTTGTCCGGAACACTAATGAGACCAAAAAAAAAAAAATTACTTTGTAACCATAAGCCATGTGTGACAATTTTGCTCTACTGTAATTTTACTGTACTTCAGCCATAATTTCCACTTGTAATTTTGGGGGAATGCAGCAGTTAAAACAGATTCTCCCATGCTAGAGTTGGTTTAATTTAAACTCAAATTTAATTAAAACGTTCAGTTTAAAGTTATCATACGAAGAGACTGGGAAAGCCATTTTTCACCATAGCTTGAAATCCAGCCTTCTGATTGGCCGCGGCACCTAGTATCAGTGTAGCATCAAGCAGCAACCAGGATAGGTACAAGGGCAGATGGAGTCCTCAGAGCTCCAAGCAAAATCGAGTTTGTATATAGGGAGGAGGCGACGTCACAACTCGCGTGTAGAGCCATGGTCGGGAGGCAGGACACGCTTCACCAGAACCAAAAGTAATGGAAAGACCTACGTTGCAGAGATAGTAGGCTCCAACAACTTTCGTAACCAAGTGTTTTAGGTGGTTAGGCACAAACAAGGGTGTCTCCACGTTGGAGCTTTTCGAACAGCCTATGACCTTTAAGTATTGGTATGAATAAGGTTACCTAAAGTTGGGAGACATTGTCAAACTTCAGAGCTACTTTTATCAGTAATAATATAACGAGAGCATAGTTTTTTATCGATACTTAAACTACGCTCGAGTTATATTTGAAACGAGAATATACCGTCTCTCTTAACCATCAACTTTAAAATAAAACGTCAACTTGCATAACACGGCCTAGTTGTACTGCAGTGGTTTCTCGCTTGAATTCACAATGTCTGCTTGCACGAAATGATAAAAGCGCACAAACTGTTGCCAAATGCAGTCACTGGTTCGTTTAGTATCTGTAGGAATCCTATTTTTTACTGTCGTCTCCATAAATAATGTAGTTTTGTTTCCCCAACGATCTATCACAAACCCAACAGAAACCGAAAGTAACTCCCCGTGAAAGCAGATTGTCAGGATGCTTCAACAAAAGTAAATACGTGTTTTATTTTTAATCAAAGTGCTGCTCATAGATTTAAAATAGAATATGATCCGTAACAATACTAAGTTTTACGATATTTGTTATTAATTTATTTCTACCATTTTCGGTTAATTCAAATACCGTTTATTATTACGGTTTGGGGCTGCCTCGATCGCCACGCTCCTCGTAGTAGCGGCCATCGGCGATAGGCCTAACCAGAATGCCGTAACGCGCATCGGCGGAAGGTGACTTCAGTTACTATGGTAACAAAAGATTGAACACACATCGCCGAGACGTGAAATAATGTGTTACTTGCCTATCAGGTACGTTGCATACGTATAGAAATTGGTTTAGACCTACCAAATGCAGTTCTTTCGTACTTAATTCATGCAGCGTAAGCCACGATACAAGACGCGTCGAACGTTAATTCAAGATGGAGGGATGACGCCGACGGTTTAATCTGATAAAATACCGTGTGGTCGTTTAACCGGTGTTAAGGAGGCGTGATTGGCTGGTGGCTGCCTTTTTTTGGCTTCCTATTGCCTATTGGTTAATGGCCGTTATAAACTTATGAAGGTATATTCTCAGTTAAAAATTATGGGGCATACTGATATACGAGAACTCTGGGCTACCAGTGTTTCAGTCTACTGGAAAGAAAGTTGAGCAATGTGTTGTTTTAATCTTCTACTTAAAACACTGTTTTATTTTTATACTTAAAAATAGGGGTTGGCATTTTTTTTACTCTGTTGACATACCAAAGACAAATAAATGCAGTTATTCGAAAGAACTTTAGTCTTTCTTCAACAAATGCCTATGCCTTCACGGAGAAGTTACTTTGTGCTTGTAAGCAACATTGATTAAAATGTAAAAAAAACTTAGTATAGTTGTTGTTGAAATGGCCTATGCAAAGGATAAGTAAGCCCAAACAATGTCGTATCAGCCAATTTGGGACAAAATTATCTGCAGGAAACACATACACAAGTCAACAACCACACCACAGGTTGGAATAGCGGAACCTAAAAAGACTTCCCAAACTTGACTTTGACAGAGAAAACTAACTGTAGGAAGCTAAGCGACACACATAGTGAACAGGCTCTTGCCTTAGAAATGAATGAGCAATACTCCTTGCAAAGGGATTCAGCTACTTGGTACGAACTAGTCAGCAACTTGAGTACCAGAAATGGCTAACAGGGAGAAAGAGCATTGGAGCCCTGCTAGGCAGTACCTTAGGGCATAACAATAGGATTTTTTCAGTTGAGGTAGTTAAGTAGGTTGGTGGAACCTTGAAATATCCTGAAGGTATTACGGTAGGCATACATAAATATAAAATACTTCATCTTAAGTAAAGTAAAAATACAGCCTAAAGCTTAACCACTCACTACTGAAATCTTTACGATAATCAAAACAGAAAGCAATGATAAATCAGGTGGCACAATCACAATGTGAGACAGCTAGTAGCAACTTTTACGGGCGAGCATGTCGGATAAAAACTGAAACCAAATAATGTTTGCTTTCAACTGAAGACACGCCAACAATCCAACAGTTCTTTATTGGAAGTTTTCAGTTCACCTCTACCAAAGCCCAAATGATGCTTTACCTGGTAATGCTGGACTTGAGCCGGACGGGGCCTTAAGCTGTCTTCCCACCCACCATGACCTCGTCTATTGGGGGATAGACATGTGAAGTCATGCTTCTTCCGTGGCTTACTCATCAATGTTGGTCTGAAGGTAGCCAAGTCTTTGTTGGTCATGACCAAATTACCATTGGCTCTCCGATTGTGACGCCTTTTCTGAATTGCATGAAAGAGACCAATGCTGATGAGCCTCGGCAATGAAAATGGGCACGCTTGAAGAGCCCACAGATACAATGTGAGAAATGACTACTGCCACATATGCATGATGAATGATTGCTAAATGCAAACGCAAGGCACACTGCCAAAGTGCACACAACACATGGAAGGGAACTGTTAAGAGGTTGCGGGTTGGTACAAAACAAATGTGCAACATTGAAAGCAAAACTAATCAAAACAGCCGACGACCAGGTTACACCTTTAGTGGATGTGGGAATTGTGAAAACCAAGCATGTATAGGAGATGGCATAGAAAATATTGAACTATAAGCATAGCAACAACTCAGAAAGCATATAACCTTGTGTCCTTAGCAAAGCCTTTTTTTGGGTTACAGTAAATCCAGAAAGGAGATTTTCCCCATTTAGCTTTATCTTTGCCCACCACTCATCATCGACACTCACTCAGTGACTGTCACCATCACTCACTCAGTCTCCACATACCTCTGCAAATGCTTCTTTTTTGGACCTAAAAAATGTCCAATACTTTATGTCAGGTGTACAGAGACACAATTAAACATAATTGTAGTTTCCATGGATTCACAAAACCGAAGAAACATTTTTCTACACGTAAATATGCACCAACATAATACTTCACCATACTGTACTGAACCCTCTGGGTACCGAGGTTTTATTTTCTTAACTCAAACGCATGCAACGTACAGCCGATATATCGGCTTCTAGAACCAGAGGGTTAACACTAAGGGAAGTGCTGCAAAGAATTTAATAATGTATCAATGTGTTCCAGTTTTAACACAATAGATCTAACGTGCTTTCCTACTTTTAAAACTGGCCTTTGTATTCAGCGAAGTGCACCAACTAATACAATATACCAGTTAAAAGGATATGTATAACTAGTGTACACTTGCAATAGAACATGCTCATCAAGTGGCACATTAACCTTTACACAGGGATGTAAAGCTAACTTTACATTACAAAATCTACAACGAATACACAGTTTATAACGTGTTAGTTAATAGCTGATGACATATTGTGATATCTTGCAAAAAACAAACTGGTTTAAGAAAAATACTTTTTCATTCACTGTCTAGGGTGGCATAGTTTTAATGTTAAAAGTTTTCTAAATAAACTAGCTCCATCCTCCCTTTCAACAACACTGTCAAAATTCAAGTCCTTGTTTTTCTCTCACCCATTCAGTGTTTGTACAGTATAACAATGCTCGATGCTTTAAAAACTACGACAATAATAATCATGGAAAACTCATTTAATTTTTATAAATCGGTAGTCATTAGCTAAAGATCGTCTGAAGTTATTTATAACAATAAGTTACCACGCGACGGCCCCAGATGTTGGCTTTGCCGCGCTACACTGAATTTTCCATTCCCAGCCTGAATGGACCCTAGAATACCTACCCAATTAAATTTTTTACATTTTCTGCTGAGGACAAAAAATCCTGTATCCATAACACTAATGTACCTACAGTATACCCAGATCCGCAAGTGCTGCACTAGTGCAGGTCGGCGGCCATCTTTATTGCTGATGCGCACTCTCACTGGCAACAATGAGGGGAGGCAGGGTGGGTAATTGTGTAGGTATTCTACGGATAAAAAACACATTTTCCATCCAGGCTGATATTTTATCAGAGAATATCGTCCCCAATTAAAGTTTTGCATGGTTATGACTTAGACAAACTGGATGGAGGGCATTTATCGTTGTTGCCTCCCGAGTTAGTTGGTGGATGCCTTGCCTTTACCTTGAACCTTCTGGGGCTCGGTAAGTGGTCCAAGTTAAGACAAAACAGTCGCATGGGAGGACATGTCTTGAAGATAGTGAGACATGACATGTCTTGAAGATAGTGAGACATGACGGTAGTCTGGACATTTCCATGAGGCAGCCTGGAAGATTTCTTCCAAAAGGACTTGATTGTAGGCAGCCCAAGAAGGAAAGAAGGCTCGGATCTCGTAGACTGTTCTCAGAGGAGGTGGATTCATCCGTGTTCTCGTAGGCGAATCCGATGACAGTGGATTCATGAAGCAATCATGTCTGCTATAGTAGCTTGTCCTGTACCAGATCTGCAGGGAAAGAATAAGTCCTTTAGGCTTTTTCTCAACTTCGGATCTTTGGTAGCATTGAGGTAGAAGCGTAGCACTCTAACAGGGCACTGCAGTCTATCCTCTTCATCATTTGTAAGAGGACCTAGTGCTGGAATTGTGAAGGACCACTAACTGCTTTAGGTCTCTTTTTGTGAAGTTTTACTGTGGTGGTATTCATTTCCTAAGAGGTCATAAAACAACAGGCCACCGATCCACACAAGGGTGGCACTTAAGGTACCTGGATCCAGATATACTATGGGTATGTTGGTGCGATGGATACAGGATTTTAAACTTTTGTCAGGAATTTTTGTCTTAGCAAACAATAATGCAACAATTTAATTGGGGACTGTATTCTGGACAAAAACAGTGTACTTATATTTTAATTATAAACACTGGAAATTTCTTTTTCATTTAGATCTTTTAAATGAAAAAGAAATGTTTCCTGACCATTTCTCATTTTAATAGAACTAGTGAACAAAATTACACCATGAAGCTCTTGCCTTTGACTAATTAATTTCAGCATTTTCACATCAAGATAATTGAAGCTCAGTATGAAAATGTGCGTCTTGTATGCCCAGTTTCTTTTTTTTTTTCGTAAGGTCTCATTTATGGTTGCTGTTTACGTGTGAGCATGGCTTATAACCGAGTCAATACGGAAGGTGTCGAGTCCATTAGTTGTTGCGCTTTAATTTATAAATAATTTCTCTTAAAAAGTTTTTTCCGAAGGGCCGGTCAAAATTTCATATTAAAAACAGAATTTTAAAAGATAAAATTAGTTTTTTACTATCCTAAAATACTTCCCTTTAGTTAATGGCTAAAATCGCTTATTTTATGCTCAAATGCCCAAGTTAAGATTTAGGTTTTGCTTAGCTCTCCCACTAGGGAGTGTGTACACTGCTCGTTACCCAGCAAGCACTGCCCCCTGTCCCTCACAATCGTTTTGTGAAACAATAGTTCAACAAGAGCGGGGATCGTGGGCATCCTGTTGTCCCTGCCTATACGAGACATCTCGTCCCTGCCTATACGAGACATCTCGTCCCTGCCTATACGAGACATCTCGTCCCTGCCTATACGACACATCATCTCGTCCCTGCCTATAC
>JAHWFP010241028.1:46025-75987 GCA_023313725.1 Lithobius niger
TTATCCATCTCTGCTAGCAGCTACCCCTAGGGGCAGGCAAGGCCAGAGCCATCCAGACCACTGATCTCCAGGGACTAGACCATACATCAACATACATAGCATTACTGGAATACATCAATAAAGATACAGAGTATACAGAATACATAGCAAGGAGCCATAGCATCAAGGTAAAGAGGCCCACTAAGGCCTTAGCTCAAGGAGTAGGGGGGAAGCTGTGGAAACCGTCGTTGCAGAGAGGGATACGCTATTCAGGAAGATTCTTCCGGATTGGAGTCGACGATATTGCACGGCCTAAGGTTACTATCACCGGGTGACAGCCCCGCGATTCGCTTTGAAAAACGTTGGGTGGCGGCGGCTATCCCAGTCAACATCCTCACAGGCGATGCTCCTGGGCTTTGTGTAGCCGGGTTAGGACGGTCCGGATTGATTGCACCAACTGCATTAGGAGCCCCCTGTCGTGGTGCGGCATTGACAATGCGCGGTAGGGGTGGTCTCAGATTATTCGTCACGGCGTCATCATCATCACTGGAATCATCGGTAGAGTCTTGCGGTTCATCACCCTGTCTAGGTGATTGGCTCAGCCCACCAAAAAACCAACTGGACGTCGGCAGAAACAATCTAGCATCTAAAAGGATGGACCCATTAATGTCCTCGTAGAAGTTTACGTTGGTGCCCAAGACCATGATCCCGGAAGGGGGTAAAACAGTTTGTACCCTCGTCAGCGGTAGTCATAGCCAAGGTTAATGTGAGGGAGAGTAGTCACGTCGTAGGTTCCACGCTTCTGCTTGTGCAGGTAGGCCAAGCACCCAAACCTTTTTTGCTTATGAATATGTGGCACGTTCTCTGTCCATCTAAGTGGCGTCTCCATCCTAGAAAGTAGAGAGGGTCAAACTATTATGAGCATTAACACCCGCCAAAGCTGCATGTGCCCAAAAACACGCGGGTAGGTTAGCATCCTCCAGTAAGTATCTGGCCATTGCCTTAATGCAACCATGGGCCCGATCGACCACTCCATTTTGGAGCGGGTTCATCACCATACTGGTGAGGTGAACAATCCCCTTCTCTTGAAAGAACTTGCTGAAGCTGCCGTTACAAAACTCTCCGCCATTGTCGGAGGAGAAACGGGCCAATATGTGCCCTGTTTGGTTCTCAAGTTCAAGAATCAGGCGTCACATTGCTTCAAACGTATCACTTTTCCGTCTTATTGGGATGCAGAAGTACCGTCTTGAGAATACATAAACGGCTGTAGAAGTACCTGTACCCCTCCATACTAGGAATATTAGTAGGTCCGGTCAGGTCTACGTTGATCTGTTCCAACGGCCTCTTAGCGTAAATTGACGGGATTCTCGGATGCGTCTTGGCCTTAGTCTTAGTCACAGCACAGACTCGGCAAACGGGTGTGGGCTGTCCAACTAGTTTAGGACCAACGACTGCGCCGGTACGGTAGCTGCGCTTGATTTTCTCCAAGGAGACGTGTCCCACACGACGGTGCATCATATTATAGGTGCAGACGTTAAGAGATGCTAGGTTCGGCACATCGGGAACGGGTTCTTGGGGGTAAAAAACACCTCTGGATTCGTATGTGTTCTGAGCTCTTTCAAAGACCATTATACACTTACGTGGGGAAATGTGCCTCTTGACGAAGACCCTCTTTGGGCTATTTTGCACCTCATACCCAGCGTCCTGAAGGAGGACTAGTGAAACGTCGTTGAATCTGGCATCAGGCATATACATGACATCATTTAAGAGTAAAGGTTCACTAAGTCGTTTACCTCTTGCGTTATGTCAAAACACCCTAACGTCCCCAATCCTATATCCTTTTGAGTCGGTGTGGGAAGTCGCAAGGTGGACATGAACTGGCTTACAATCGGCAAGGTTAACAGATACGGGACATGTATTGACTATATTCGAGCTCGCTCCACTGCCATATCGGAAAATACAAGTTTCAGGCTTAAGGCCGAGTGGCTTGTTCCAATTCTTCTCTTTAACTGTGGATAAGCCAAAGGCCCCTTTTTCAGTCTGACCCTCAGACTCAGACCCTTAATTTCTTCGTTGCCTGGGACCATTTCGCTGGCCGCTGCCCCCTCCACGGGGGTTCCCTCCTCTCGGGGATTGTCCAGGTCGTAGGGTAGGCCGGGCCCGTCTGTTTGTCCTGGCGGCTTGGGTAGTCCTGGCGGCTTGGGTAGACAGATTTTTGATGCCCATAGCCCCAACATACGCAACACCTTGGTCCTACGCAACTGGCACGGGGTATTCTGTCGCAGGCGTCAAATCTGTGATCAGCATTGCCGCAGGTCCAATAAACCCCGTTAGCTTTATTCTCACCACAACCGCTGGTAACGGAGTAATCTCTGGGGGCTTGGAAAAAACCCAGTACAAGGGAACTGATTCATTATAGGGTATAACTGGTAAGGCATAACTCCTGGAGCACCCCCCCCCCCCCGCATAGGCGGGATAAGAGAATGATTGGGCCCATTGCTCAAGTAGCAGTTGTCTATGTCCCAGGGATTGTTGAAGGGTGTCTACAGTAAGGTTGGCATGCTGATAGAGCATTTCCTTCGTAACATCAAACTCCGGGCGGTCCAACCCGTCTAAAATAATAAGACAGACTTCTCGTTCAGTAACTGCCCTTCCAGCAGCGATACAGTTTTGGCTAAGCCCAATGACACATGTAATATAGGACGGTATGGACTCAGTAGGTTGGATCCTATCCTTGCTGAACTGCCGGTAGAGGTAGTCCACGTAATCTGGGTGCTGCCTATTACAGAGGGTATCCCAAATGGTCCGTACATTGGTTACACCCCTGAACTGTTAGAGGATGGAGGGGAAAATCGTTTGGAGTAAAAAACAAATACATTCTCCATTCTTACGTTACAGGCATCGATAATGGCAGCATTGCCATTCGCTGCAGGTGGGGGGTTGTCCAACACGATGCCCCACCCATTCTTAATCTTGAAACCCTCATTCTTAGTGGCCCACGTCTGATAATTCTCCGTCAAAAATTCCACTCCCTTGTATCTTGGAGGGGCAGCAGCCGACAACTGCGGTGGAGGAGCAACCATCGGACAATTGAAGTAAGCCATTTAGTCTACAAAAGGAAAAGAGTACCTTCGATATAAAATACAAACGCTGAGCAAGCAATATGAGAACAAGGTATAGGTTCTAGGTACCTTACATTAACTCCACAACTGTGGTTTGGTAAGTTTCGTGAAAAACAGAAACGTGGTCGGACATATGATATAGCAAATTATAACTGAGTTGGTCAAGTCAGGGGAATTAAGGTATAAAAGGCAAATCAGTAGCATTATTCCACAAAAAGGAATTATTCATCGTCTGCCCGCACAGTAAGCTATGATGTATTTGGGACACGTTTCCTCCTTAATCTCTAGGCTATTCGGACTGTCTACACCTACGCCTACCACCACTAATGCAAGCGTTTTTAAACAAACCAATACCACAACTCGTGAGGGGTAAAAGGTGACGCGCGGAAAGTTGTTACATCACCCAAGCAGAGTAGCGTTAAGATGTTGTGAATGTTCCCAAATTATGTTTGTTCAAACGTGCCAAACATCGTAGAATAGTAGCGAACTCTAAACTTGATGGCGCTAACTGATTTCAAACGGGTGACGCAAGCAAATCACGAGTGTTGCTACCCAATGCTGCCAAACTTCGTTGTCAAAGTCACGTCACGAAACTATGTTACCAAATTGTGAGCTAGTGTAGATATAAAACCAAACACGTGTGTAAACACTGTCGATGCTACCAAACTGTGGCGCAAGTGATGCACGGAGTAAATTACTAAGGCGGGCACCAACTTACACCTACGATTTTGCCCGGAACGATTGAGTGCATTATCCCCTCTTACACAATTCGAGGAGGAATTAGCACTGCCGAACCCAGCGCAACCTAACCTAACGCAACCTAACCTAATGATAACTTGGCGTAGTGACAAGGAACATGTTTTCTAAAACGTAACGGTGACAACGTTGGAAAGTACTTTAGTTAGGGGCGTAAACCACGTTTTAACTTCCGCACTGTCCTTTCAGAGGTTGGATAAAAGGCATGGATTGAAATAAATTCTTACAGCACTAGTGTAACTAACACCAAACGTAGGAATAGGCGTTCACTATTATGGGTTTATTTGGGAACATTAAATGTCAACACAGTTGCAGTTACATGGTGGATATCGTGGTATTTGGTAAACATTCTTCCTTAAAGGGACATGGGTGATGTTCGAAGGCCAGTAATGGCGGCGTTACGGAAAGGGTTAAACAGTCCTAAACGGTTTACATGTTACTGTACTTATCTGTGACGGGCGTCATCTCCTTCTAGCGGGTTTGCAGTGATTTCCAACATGATTTATCCTCTGTTACATGATAATGCTGTAATTCCCACTTCACAGGTCAAAACAAGACTGTGACTGGCAAGCTATCGGAAAAACCGACCTTCCCCGACCAGCTCTACAAGAAGAAGACAAGTACATAAAACATGGCGTCACTAAAGACGCGCACAACAATAGGGGGGAAGAGTGACAACAATGCTCAGGCGTCCAAACAATGCGCCAGCCAACTATTATACGTATAAAACTACGGGCAAAGCCCAGGGAAACGGGAGTGACTGCAGAAATACAAGTCGTGTTGGGAAAACCTCACACAGAAACAACCCAGTCATTCGTGAGTTTTGCCCTTGTGGAATGCAAAACTGAAGGAGGTGGCAAGTCAGAAGGTTGGCGTTGACCAAATTCGGCAATGGATCAGTCAGCTAACTGGTTGACGTCAAGACCGGAAAGGGAGCGGTCGGCTCGGGACGAATAGGAAGACGGGTTGAGGTGTTCTTTAGCCGAATGCTCAGCCAGAGCAAGGGACAGCATTCGTTTTTGTTGACGCTTGACCTGGTCATAGTGGCTTTGGCTGACTGGAAGTCATCTTCAAAGGTAGAACGGTACAGGCTTTAGGTGTGCGAATGCTGGCCGGGTTGGATTGTGGAAGTGGCCATCGTATTCACAGTCTCTTCATTCGGATTCGGAGGTCCATTAAACAAATGCGGCAGGGTAGGCACAGGAGCAACTGCGTCAGGGATGATGGCGGGCCCCGTCGGGGGCAGGAGTGTGTTCTCACGCTCCTCGATGGGCAGTAACTCGGACATTCTCCCTTTAGAACGGCTGGCCAGAAGATTTTCAGGTGAATGGTGGGAAATGAAGTGGCGTGGAGACGGCCTGGAGGAAAAATGTTGGCGAACGAATGTGCGAATGTGTTTTTATAGAGGAGGGCTACAAGTACACAGTAGAGCTGCACAGTCGGGTTATGGCACCGGCGGCTACAAGAAACCGAAAAACCTCCAGGGAAACGCAGCATTGCGAGGCTCTAATGCAAAAATTAACAGGTTATCTTAAGTTTTCCACTGGGCAACAAGAAACGATATTTAGCCTGTAACTAACGGGAAGTATTTATGAATGGAAGCGAAAACCTCATGGATGGATACCAAGGATAAAGTGAGAAAAATCCAAACTAGCTAATAGACTTTGTAGACAACTCTAGAAGAAATACAAATATAGAAGCGGAAGCAGGGCTCGAAATAGCCCGTGGCACCCATGGTAAATGCCACAAGCTTGCTTGCAATTGCCACGAGGATCTGCTTTACTCGTGGCAGTGTTTGCCTCGAGGTTGTAATTCAGTAGCACGCGAAAATCGTAACTCTCTTAACCCTTTACACGCTAGGTGTTAAATGAATAATATGTTAAAAATTAGCATATACCACCCTAGAAGTGGACTATGTGAACTAACGTACGACATACGTTAGTAGCGTTTTAAGGGTTAAGTTTTTGCAATATAGTTCAGAACTCTTTAACAACGAATGGCATTATTATTTTTTCTTCCTTTGCTTTCAATTTAAACTGTGGTAAAAGAAAAAAAACTGAATAAAAAACCACTTTTCCACATCAGCCGTAGAAAGAATGTTCAGCATCATGAAGCGGTTGAACAGTGACTGGAGAGCTTATCTGAACGCCGATACTCTGTTTTCGTTTATGAGAATTAGTGCAGAAGGCCCTTTATTCTCAGATTTTACCACTGGTTGAGCAGATGAAAAATGGTTCAATGCTTGTGATCGTAGGCCTTGCTTTTAATGCTACGAAAACATTTAAAGTTCTCAAAATAAAAGTAAACCACGTGTCATTTGGAAATGTATATTTTACTTTTTATTGCAGTTTAATGTTACCGGTAGTTGGATTTCCCTCCCTCACTACCACACAGAAATTGATTTTACTTTTTACCTGACTTTTTAAGGACTGTTCATTGCGAATTATAAATCGCAGAAAATGTGCTTCTGGTGGAAGTTTGCACCACTGCCACGAGGTAGAAAATATTTGCCACGAGGTAAAGATTGCTCATGGCAAATTTTGCTACGAGCATGAAATCCTTATTTCGAGGCCTAAGCGGAAGTACCATCACAGAAGAAAAACGCAAGCAATGTTTTGCCATGAGGAATTAATTCCTGAGACACAGTTACTTTAGACGGATGAGGCCGTATAAGTCAGCTAGTTGCTAACAAAAGAATTAAATAAATGTTGAAGTCGAGAATTAAGCATCGCTAGCCACTGGTTGTCAACCAATGACGAGCGATGCTCAATTCTCGACTTCAAAACGAGTGCAGCACTAGTGACAGTGAGCTTAATGCCCACTGAGGTTATCGTGCATTTCACAAAGTTTGTGCCAAAAGTTCGTTGGAGCTTGTAGAACTCACAGTTTCTTGCCTGATGAAGGCGGATTCAAGTTGTCACTGAAAGTTTGCAAGTGTACATACAGTGAGATACTTGTTTTTATTTGGTGTGCGTGTTGAACTCTGTTAGTATGATCCCTGACAACCAAAGTAACAATACCAAGTCCGTGTTTACTGTTAGCGATTGTTATAAGGCATATCCATTCACACTGTCGGCCACCCGCCCTTTTCTTTGCTACCGTGCCAAGAATTAACCCGCTCGTCCTCTTTCATTGCTACTGCCTCCTCACTGTTTAGTTAATTTGAGCTGTTTTCATTGGCTGTCTTAATGATGAGTTTGCTATGTGCTCCTCATCCCAACTTGAGTTTGCTGTGTGCATCTCATCCCAACCTAAGCTTCTTTTATATATAGATTACTTACCATGTACAGCGTCAGTTTGAGGCATGACGAAAGCAGAAATATACTCTTACTGCAATTCACCGACACCCAGCTAGGCTACATCTTTTTAATTCTGAGGGAATTCTTTCCCTAAATCAAAGAAAGTAATAAACATGCATTACATGCAAGGTGAACACATCAAAAGTACCTTTATTTGGCTATAGCGTTAAATACAAGACATTTCCATATATTTCACCTCAATATAAAACCAAGAGAATAAATTTCCCTAATATTGCGGATATGTTGCATATGGCTACAGGCTACAACTCCATGGTAAGGATGTTGGCAGAACGGAGGGGGGGGGGGAGCAGTAGCAGTTGGTGAACATTTCAAGGTCACCAACACTACTTCAGCACGAACCCCAATAAATTCTTGGTAATAAACACATGGTCTGCATTGCAAACAGTAAAAGAACGAGGATTTAATGTCAACAACACTGCTTAAATTTACTACATCTTCTTAGGTTTGAACTGATTTCAGTTCTGTTCATGTTGATGGTGTTATAGCCTCATTCTCAACATGTCTGCAATTCAAACCGTAACTTTGTTAATAGATAGCGAGATAGTGTTTCGATGACCTTGAAACGTGTAATCAAGGTCAGTTTCAGTTTCTCCACTAGTTTTCCCCAGACATCCTTAACATGAAGCTATACCTAACGTATCAACAATATTATAGGAGTTATTTATCTGTTTTCGCTGAGATGAATGACTCTGTATACATTATTCAAATGACTAAATACTTCCATTTTAATTAAGGACTAGTACAATCAATCAGTCAGTCAGTTACTCCATAGAATATTTACCTACACATGAAAACTATAGTGTTTATGGTTTTCACCCTGTTAATGGATACCAGTATGATAACTAGGATAACCACTAGCATACTATACTGGTCCATGGTCTCTAGTTCCTTAAAGCAGCTGATTAATAAGGCTCGGCATATGCGCATCAAAGCCAAATCATCCATGTGCGACAATATCGATGTATAAGTCAAATCTGTGCGAAATGATATTAAACATAAGATCTGAGATTAAAAGCGAAAGTACATGGAAAACCTTGGTGAAGACATTGCCAACAACCCCAAACGTTTTTGGTCGTATGTGAAAAGCATACACCCAACAGAGTGTGGTGTACGCACTCTTGTTTCTTCAACTGGTGACGAAGCATTTGATGGTTCCTCCAAGGCAAACCTTCTAAATCGTTACTTCAAGTCTGTTTTCACACATTCTTTACCTAGGTTACTACTGATGAACACCACCTTGATCCGCAGACCCTGAACACAATGCAGAACATTGTGATAAATCGTGGAAAGTTAAGAACTTGATTTATGGGTTAAAGGAGGGAAAGGCTGTTGGGCCCGACGGTATTGGATGTACTGCTCTCATAAATACTGCTTATATTAGTGCAAACTTCCTGTATTTTATTTTTGCTCAGTCACTTGATCGAGGAAAAGTTCCTGACGACTGGTTGGTGTCTGCAGTGGTGCCTGTTTTTAAAAGGGGTAAAAAGAGTGACGTTAAAACTATAGGTCCATTGCGTTAACGTCCATCTGCTGTAAACTGCTCGAGCACATTATTTTCAGTGGAATGGCGAAATTTTTGGATGAAGAAAAGCTCCTTACACAGGAGGAATTAGGAAAGGTGCTTTATGCAAATGTATGCTCACATCCATGGTGCATGATATTGCCACGGGCCTTGACCTGGGTTTCTCTGTGGATGTAGTTTCACTCGATATGCTAAAGCCTTTGGCACCGTGTCACATGAACTGTTGTTAAAGAGGATGGAGGCGTATGGCATCTATCAGAAGGTGATTGACTGATTTGGCTGCTTCTTTAAGAACAGAAGTCAGTACGTGATGGTGGAGGGCAGCCAATCTGACAGGGTGCCAGTAACATCTACTGTGCCCAAGGGCTCCGTGAGCCAATCTTGTTCCCACTTTACATCAATGATCTAATGTGGGTTGTGTCTTCCTCTCATAAACTCTTCTCTGACGATACTTATATATACCGAGCCATTAGGGAAGAAAATGACATAATCAGCAGACCGATTTGAACAAGGTTAGTAATTGGTGCGACACCTGGTGAATGAAACTAAACGAAACTAAGACCAAGGTGCTACTCATTTCACACAGAAGAAATGCCACTGATCCTGGATCCCTACACAAAGTAGCTTCGGATTGTCTGGAGAGGGTGATGCGGAGGGCTGCGAGAACGGTCACTGGCAACTACAAGAGAAAGACATGTGTCACTGGAATGTGCAACAAGATGTTGTGGAACTCAATGAAAGAGATAAGAAAAATCCATAGGTTGCAACTGTTTTTTCGCATTCTAAATGGCGGCTCTATTGACTTCTGTGGTGCCCCTGACTTTGTGGGTCGTCATGACCACACCAAAAAGGTGAAAAGATTGCAGTGTAGCAAGAACATACTTGCAGGCTCCTTTTTTCCACGCACCCAGACTCCGATAATCTTGCAACAGCACTTGTAACCTGCCCTTTACTTCCTCAAATTTTCGTCCAATTTCAGAACACTAACAATCTACAACCTTGTAAACTTTATAAAATTTGAGAAGTTGTTGGTGAGCTTTTTTGTATTATTATGTGATCTGTCTTTAGTGCTTCTTGACTTTCTCTTTCACCTACACGATTTCCTCAATTTTTTCTCTTTCCTCAGTAACCAGGTTACAAGGTTACGTAATATTCTCGAACCCCGCACGCACCATTGTGGAATGGAATAATTTGCCCCAGGAGGTTGTACAAAATGACTCTGAACTTGCTTTTATTAGAAAGCTCAAAGCTACTTTACAGCCACTGATTTGCAGCTATACTGTTTGATTGCCCTTGCGTCTGTGCAGGTGTGGGCTTCTTTTCTCATTGTTTTTTCTTTATATTGCTTAATTGCTCCTTGGGGCATTGCAGTTATTTCGAATAAATAAATAAAATACCTTAGTAATATGCACACCCGTCCGGGGAGGTGGAGGAGAGGAGGAGCGGGTTTCATAAATACTATACAGGGTGGGGCAGAAAGGACGGAACATCCTTGGGCAATCAAAGATGGTTAATGTTAGGATAATGAAACTTTGCATGGTATGTAGACAAACGGGGGGCCAACTAACCATGAATCGATCACTGACCTTGACGCATATTTTCAAGGTCATCGTGATGCTAACTTTTTAACTATGCTTCGTAAAACTCCAGTTTAAATTAGAAACTTGTAGACATTGGCAAGGCATGGCCACTGCAAAAAAACAGAACGAAATTTGGTACGCTAGTTGAGGAGTTAAGAAAATTGCAAGCATCATTTTGTTGTGCTGACCGAGTGGCTTTCCTGCCCAACAGTGAGTGTAAAATTAAGTCCAGTGGTCCTCAAAGTACATGAAGGATGCTTGGAAACAAACAGCAACTGACACACTGATGACTCGACACTAGCTCAATACAACCTGCTACATTACACGTATAAATAGAATGGTGCTGCAAACTACAGCAAGTTGGCATAGTTTAGTCACCGTGGTCGTCTAGAAATGAAACTAATGTTGTTCCTCCCTCAGGTTAACATTTCTGATTTTGTTTCAGAGCTGATCACAGTTAATGAATTATGCCAATTTGCGTATGCTGCCAACACCATTACCTACCAATACAATGCATGGTATACAAAAGAGCCTGACAGAACTGTTTGGTAGGAAAGCCACTCGGCCAGCACAAAACAATGATTCTTGTAATGCCTGTAACTCCTAAACTAACGTACCGAATTTCGTTCTGTTTTTTTGCATTGGCCATGCCTTGACACTGTCTACAAGTTTCTAATTTACACTGGGGTTCTTTGAAGCATAGTTAAAAACTTAGCACACGATGACCTTGAAAATATGCATCAAGGTCAGTGAACGATTCATGGTTAGTTGGCTCCCTGTTCGCCTACATACCATGCAAAGTTTCATTATCCTAACATTAACCATCTTTGATTGCCAAGGGTGTTCCGTCCTTTCTGCCCCACCCTGTATAGTGGGACACCTGCCATCGTAAGGTGCTGCACCTTCACCCACTCATTCATTCATTCAAGACCTCAGTGTGGCTTAGGTCCCCTTAATAAGTCGTAAAGTATCAAAGCCTACTTTACACTAGTGACGAGGGTTTAAACTTAAATAATTTAACTTATTCCCCTGTGTGTGGATGAGAAACCGGGGAGGGTTTTTTCAGTTAAACATATCTTTAATGTGGTCCTTCAGACCCATGCTGGATGGGGTGGAACTTGTTACATGAGGCAGTGTGTAACTGAAGTTCCTCCATCCAGCGGCTGCGCAGTGTTCCTCAACAATTTCAGCCGGGGTAGCGAGAGATAGGCCAATGCCAGCACTCTGGATGGACTCAAAAGTAACTTACCAACATGTTACTAAAAGTTATGTGGTATCCCACGCTTAACTGAAGCAAAGCTCCTTTAGTTGGGGAGAAGAAAAGTATAACCATTTTTAAAGGTGCCACATAAGACATGGCATTACGACAGGGGTGTTGTGGCAAGTGGCGAACTAGCTATAAAAGTAGAATGGCGAAAGCAACGTTTAAATGGTTTAAAATATTTTGTAAAAATATTTATTACGATAGCTTTAAAAGAGTTAAAAAGTTTAAAACACCATTTAACAGTGAAAGTAACATGACTCAAGAGGCAGTCAGTATTATTTCTTGGTTTAAGATTGTTAAAATGAATTGATGTTTGTAAAAATGATTGTAAAAATGTAAAAATGATTGTTAAAATGAAACACTGAAATCCAAATATTTGCTAGGTAAAAAGGTGTAAAAGGCATATGGTTCCTAGTTAAGAGTTTGAAATTGTTATACATATATTAACAAATTGGGTAAAATTAAAAGGCAGTGCTTGCAGTGAAAGTTCTAGTTGAAAACTTACAACAGTTAAAAAAGTTAATAGTTACGACCTTGAAAATAATATTTGTAAAATGTTTTAAGCGTGTAGTCTAGCTTTTGGGCTACTTCAGGAGTTCAATAGCTTAGCAGACTAAGCTAATTGTGTTTTCATGCAGTATTTTAAAGCCTAGTCACGGTTGCAAGTGGCTAGAGAAATTTTTTAGGCCAGTCACCTCACTGTTGTGCGACGCTTCCCATTAAGGAATGCGTTGCTGCTGCCAGGAAGTTGTTAAATATCACCTATAAGGTTTAAATCTCGTTTTATTCACTGTAAATTTCAATGTTAGCTACAGGCCATTCACATTTAAGCGTTAAAGATACATTTTTGCTTGTCCTATAACAGTCATGCGCAGATCTCCATCCGCGCATGTTACCGTCGCACCGTTTCGCAAGACTAGGCATAGTAATACAAGGCCAACTGAGATAGTAGCTGTGTTCTTCGCAGTAAGGACTGCAGCTACTATCTTAGTTGGCCTTGGGCCTAGTAGACGAAACAGCATCAACGCAACAATTGTGTAATCATAAACCAGAAATATTTTCGTATTTTAACATAACACTTTATAATTTGTTATGCTAGTATCTTATAATTTTTTTTCGGCGATCTATTGGAAAAAATAATTTTTATTTTTACTGCATTATAGTCTATTAGATTTTTGAGCCCATGGTAATTATTAACAAACTATTAAAAATTAGTACATGCACACACACAGATGAAACGTCACGGTTATTGCAAGGTAATTATTAGCAGGATGCTATTAAATTACTTCCCAATATTCAACAGAAAATCTGCTAGACACAGTTTAAAACGGATTTTTAGAAATGGATTGACTAATGGGAAGTAAAGAGACCTTTGGGGCCGTACTTGATGTGTAGAATCTAGAAAAATGGCATTGGGTGGAATGTACCTTTAAGTTTGAATTTTAAGACAATCTAGCTTGTCTTGGCTTAATATTTTAATGCTTGATCGTTCCGTGACGTATCTGGGATTGCTGATTAATATATTCGTGTTCAACGTGTCTTTGAAGTATCTCACTTGAAGCGCTGGTTAAAATCTTGTTTGGCGGAGGTTTAGAGAGGCATTAGTTGTAAAATATTTTGTCTATAAAGAGAGAATTGCTGGTCCACCGGCTAACTTATGTTTCTATTGCATAAAATGAAACCTGCAAGTTTTAGCATTCTTATTCTCGAACCTATTTTCTCTCATTCTTTCGTGTAAACGCAGGCAGTTCACTAACCCCAAAGTGTGCATGTGTACTCACGTCCTGCATAAATGCCCAGGGGCGAAAGGAGCATATTTTATTAATCTTAATATGTCATCAGATGGTGACTCAAGAGTAGAGGTAGGGTGGCTACAGGTAATGTATGTTTTCGTTTTAGACAATATAAACAGAATTTGGCCGGTGAGGCCGTCAATTCTCTCTTTCTATTGCTAAGAAAATTTACATGACCTGTTAATTTTAGCATTTACAGCAGACCTCGTCAACATTGGCAGTGGGCATCACCTGAAAGGTTCCTAGAGGTTAGGAGCTGGTCCCCCAAAAAGTCACAAGACTTTGCACTTTATTTAGAAAACAGATCAGTTTACGGTTGTCCTTCCCAAAGAGGTGGCCCTGAAAGGGGGTTGATGCATGTTGTGCTGGGGGGGGGGGCGCCCAGGAGGAGGAGGGATGAACGACACCCCTGGCTGCGACAAAGGGCCCCAAGCATGCAGTCTTGCCACAAAAGTAGTGTGACATAAGGCGGACGCATTTCACCATTAAGCTGCTTGCAGGTTATCAGGGATGGGCATGCCAATGTGGAAATCACAGGAATTACAGACGGTTCGGAGCCCATGCGCTGTGACTCGGATGTTGTTATCGTCACAGTTGATGTTTGAGGGACCGACGGCGTGTAACATCATGGTTGAGATCCAGTTGGTAATCATTGCCAGAGTGGTTTCTCCGAAGTCTTTCCTGAAAGGTAGAAAAAGTTGGTTATGCCCTTTATGAAATTCGTTGATTATTTCTTGTTAAGGTAGCATCTTAATGCCCGGACTGGGCAGAGAAGTTTCCAAGCTCATTTCCAGTGATGGAGTTGATAGCCGGACAGACTATTGGCTTTGAGGTTCGTTTGGTTCGAGTCTTAGTTCAGAACGAAACTCATGGTGTGAGGGAGAAGGCTTGGCAGCCTTCTAAGAAGAGACTATGAGTTGGGTGCATTGAGACAGCTTGTACTTCTTTGCAGCATAGGCTTGTGGCCAGGGTGGTCAAGAAGACTGCCTTCATGTTGAACAGTAAAGGTTACAGGTTGACAAAGGTTTGTTAGGTTCCTTCATGGGGTAAACTAAGACCGGTGAGAGGTTATAGTCTGGAAAGAGACGTAGTTTGCGGGTCTTTCAATTTCAAAGTGTATTCATAGGGGCAAGCTGCAAAATCCTTCTGGTGGACTGCGAGCTGAAAAGGTGCTTCCGATTGAAAATAAAAGGACAGTTGATTTTTTTTATAATTGAAGTAAAATTTTGATCTAGAACCACTTGATGGTGTGCAAAGCTGGACAAACCTTCTGCAGGTGACACTGATGAAATTATTTCATCCAGTGGCCAGCGTTAAGCCATTGATTGCTGTCCTTGCAATTCAACGGCATGTTCTTCAGAATACCAGGTCTTTTTGAGAAGTTTGATGATGCCACTAATGAAGCTTCAAAACATTGGGTGTTTGGGTGAAATCGACTTCCTCATCATTGTCACACGTTTGAAGGGTTCGAAGAACTTTTGTGGCGCACGCCAATTTGAAGCAATGAAGATAAATTGGTCCAGTGCCACTTTCATTTCCTGACGGATCATTGTCAGAAGCATAGAAGGTCGTAAACGTGTTTCTTTTATGGAGTTGACAATGCTTTCACTACCCTAACAAAATCGTCTGAGGCTGGGCTAATGACCTGGGGAAATCTGGCAATGATATTTGAGGCGAATTGGTTGACCTGATTTAGTTTCCAGGGTGGTGTTGTTCACAGTCTGGTACCCTCACACGAGCATCTAATTGGGAGATGATGTTACAGGTGATTACCTATTGGTGAAGCCAGACATCGTTTGGCGCACCTGACATTATCTTGACCTGGTTTTCCCTAAAAGGCCAGGTGAGGCAATGCTTCTGGTTTCTTGGTGAAGTTGGGGTTTTATTGCAGTCAGTATCCTAAACGCTGACGTCCTTCCAGAGGGTTGCAGGAAGATGTATGGATTTGGATGAAACCATCCCGAATGAATGGTTTCTCAGATAATTCTTTCTTGCACAGTAATGCTTGCAACAGTGAATGCTGGTGTAGGTTTTTCTGTCTTACGATTTCCATTGTCATTACTTCCATATGCTCAATTTTCGCTTCCCGAAATTGAACAGCCATCCAGAGTTTAAATCTTCCTTCGACGTTCTTCTTTCCCTTTCATTGGGAACGCTTGATTTCAATTTCGTTTGCATCTAGGATGCCAACACTGCAGCTAAATGGTAATCGTTGCAAACGCAGGATTCTAAACAGAGAAACCATGTGTAAAATGGTCACGCTCTTGCTCTTTCATGCTTTACTTTCGTGTTAAGATAGCAGTGAAAGTAGTGCTGCCTCTTCCCTTCACACTTCACATTCGCAGCAATTGCTGTTCATCCTCAGCGTGGCCCATCCGCTGTTCACTTGGCTTTTGTTTCCGTTTTCTCCCCTTTTTGTTTTTCCTTTGCCTTTATAACAGAGTGGCCTTTTGTTGTGTTCACTTTCACTTCTGGTGTGGTGTATATTTCATACCACAGTGGCCTTATGCTGTGCATTCCACTTTTGCTTCAGGCATTGCTTCTGGTGTGTAAAAAGCAATTGGGAACAATCTCTTCAACCGTTTTTAGAAGTTCGGACAATGGAATGCCAGATGGGTCTTAGGCATCGCGAATCGTTGAATTATCATTGAAATGTGCGTGTTTAACAAACATAATGCTTTGGGTAAAAACCCGAGCATCTTAAATTATGTTGGTTGTAGTGATGATTGTTCCGCTTTTGCTTATTGGCATCGTCACTTTTGTGATAGGTTTTCGCTTCGTCCATTAATCTAGAAGCATGGCGCTTTCGCTGCTGCTATGCGCCTTGTTGTTACTGTGGGGCCTTTCGCTTCCTCTTTTGTAGTCGAATTCACTTTCACAAATTCTATGGCAATCACCTTCATCCTTACTGGTTGAAGGTAAACACATCATGAGGTTTCGCCTTTATGATGTACCGTAAATCGTGTATTAAAAGCCCAGTTGAAGCTAAAGCCCCCCCCCCCCCCCCCCTAAAATGCTGTAAAGTAAAAATCATGGAATAGTGGAGTTAAAGCCCACCCCTCAAATTGTCGTTTTTCTACGAAAAATTACCTAAAAGTTATATGATGTGAATAAAGATAGTACTGCTTGCTATGTTTACTGGCCCTTCTCCCTCCCTATGGTAATAGTGGACTCTTCCTTTAGCTCCTGCACAAGGCCTGGGCATCTGTCACCTAAGTCTCCTCCCTTCTTCACAGCAATTAAAAGGATGAAAAATTGGTCTTTCAGAGATCGTTCAAAAGCTTCGAATTTTCTGTAATAAGATATCCAGAAAGTTAAAAAATTGATAAGATTGATTTAAAGCCCATCCCCCTATTTTTGCCAAATTAACTGCATAAGCCCATGGGCGTTTAATCCACGATTTACGGTATTTACTTTCACGGGTTAACTTGTCGTTTATCTCAGTTAGGAGAACTTGCTCTCACTCCAGAGCAGGATGAAAAATTACCCTTCCTTTTCACACACTTCCGCCGTCCAAAAATATCACATTGGGGAAATGCTTCGATTTTGGTCGTTTTCAGAAGAGCTAAGCATTCTTGCGTACACTAACTCCACGTCAGTGATGCCCATGCTGTCTGCTTAAGTTTTCGCAACAATAATGTAGCCTGTGTTGTGTGTGTTATCTTCACATCAGTCGCCATTCCAGACTCTTCACTTTTGCCTTGTTGATGGTGTGCCTGCTCCGCTAAGGAGGTGGTGCCGTGTGGTGGTGACAAACGGAAGCCTGAAGCGTGGTCTTGAACGGCAGCCGTTACAGCAAGAACAGTGTCGAATTGAAGCCTTGCCACTGCCAGTGACATTTTCTTCTTAAAACAGAGTAGTCGATGTTAAAAATTTAAGCCTTCAAAACTCTAAGCATGGGTTGCAAAATCCCATGATGACAATCTGGTGCCTGGAAGAACAGCGCTTGATCAGCAAAGATGTCATGATGATTTTCGGCAAAATCTTCGATCAGTGAAAAAACCAGCTTCAGTGAAAAAAAATCACGGAGTTCAGGAATGGGCGTAGCCGGCTACTACATAGATAGTTGATCATCAATAGTCGATGGCACCGGTCAGTGCCGCCGGATATTGGCTGGTGGGAAGCCGGAAGAGATGAGACTCAGACGCTGTGCGAGACACGGCAGTCGTCGGTGTGCAGGTTTCAGTACAGTTTATCCAATGGTTTCACATGTGACGACATCAAGTTACCCATAAAAAAAAAACAGTGGGTAAAAAGGTGAGCCAGTCTTCTTCAGAGACGGTGATTCCAGAAATGGTGGCAAAGTCGGGCACCAAATAAACACATCGACAGATCAAGCCTGATCTGGGATCTGTGCAGATTCCCAGAATGCGAATTCAAATGTTAGCAACAAGAGTCATGCATCATGCATGAACAGAAGTGAAGACTCAGGAACAACACTTCTGAGCAAAGCAGTGGTCTTGCAATGAAGGTCGGGAACGGCAAACCACAACAGTTCACTGAAAAAGAACAACTTTCTAATCTTGTTAATGCATTAGGCATGAGCAAACAGTAGCCACGTGCAATATCTTCGCTTTCACTTCGGTCATCCAAAAGCATTCTTCAGTCATAGTGCCCCAGTGCACAGTAGATGGAGCCAAACTCAACATGAAAGCACTTTTGCCACCACTTTCGCATAGAGCAGGAACAATACATTAACCAATGCATCACTTTCGCTGAACGACAAGTAGTTTTCGGAGTTGTCAGGTAACTGACACAAGAGGGAAAAGCAGCACCGTTCATATTGGAGGGGTACTGAGAATAAAAGATGCTACTTTTGCCCCTTGGGTGTTTACATAGGAGGGGAGTGCGCATGTGCACTTCAGGGTTAGCGAGCTGGCTGCGTTTAGACAAAGCAATCTCTAGAAAATGCATTTGAGAACAAGAATGCTAAAATTTACAGTTAATGTATCTTGTATAGTCTGTATAATGTATAATGTCCAGGGAGGACCGACACAGCGGGTGGATCGGACGGTGATACACGAGTTGTGGGGACAGGAGGGAGTGATAGTGAAGGTACAGGGACAGACGTGCCACTGAAAACAAGTGGCCTGGGCCGATTGGGTAGCTGGATAGGTACTAAGTGTCTTAACTGGTGAAGGCGAGATTCGTTTAAGTGCGCTGGCTTCAGTAACGATGAGGCTCGTGTCCTAAGCGTAAGGCGTGCCAGAGGCGGATGCAGGTGCTCGTCGCGCAGCTCCAAGAGGGAGGCCACGAACCTGTCCCTGGTTGACGAAGGGACCATTATGATCTTGGTGAATTCAGAGGTAGTTCTTCCCTAAAAGGTCTTGCTTAAGACAGAAGAAAACGAGGACAGTAGATTGTCAGAAGGCAAAGTCTTCGTGAAAGAATCGGGAGATCGATACGATACTAGGTGTCATACATGCAAAATGTACCAAAGTATCCGGTATCCAAAATGTAAAATTGTCTGATCAGAATGTAAAATTATCTGACGAAAAGCACATTTTTAGGTGAAAGTGTGCAACAAACTACGTAATTTGTCGGATTTTGTCTGATGACGGTGATTTTGTCGGGTATCCTAGATACCAGGATACGGTAGATTTTGCATGCACGCTAGGTGTGACGGGACGGCTTGGGGAACACCGATTGGCCTAAACGATGATGAGGAGTCGGTTGAATAATCTGACGACGAGGGACTGATGATGGTTCAGTACAGACCAGGCGTCGTGGCCAGGGACTACTCCATGCTTTTGGGCCAGCGAACCAAAAGGCGTAAAACAATGTGACAAGGCTCGTCCTGTGGGTGCTGTCGAGGCGGGCGACAGGACAGCGAAGGCCAGCTCAGGCGGCGAGGTAGAGTTGTATGGGAAATTCATTATCGACGACGTGCACCTGTTCAGTGAAAGAAGACTTGGGGACAAGGAACAAGGTTCCAGGAGACAAGGCGTTAGACGCTGTGGCAGATCTGAGCTTGTGGGACGCTGGTTGAAAAGAAAGCAGTCGTATTTGATGAGCGTAGGTGATGAAGCGGTCAGCACCTAAGTTGTGGTGTAGAAATGAGCTGCTTGTAGCAAGTATAAGAGATTTGGTGTTTTGCTGCAGTGAGCTGGTTGACCTATTCACAGGTGAAGGATCTTCTTGCAGGTGAAGATCACTTTCAGGCGATGGATCTTCTTGTGAGCTAAAGACCTTCCTTCGGGTGAATGAAGTTCTCCCGGGCGAAGATCTTCGTACAGGTTAAAAGATCTTCTTGAGAGTGAAGATGTCCACAGGCGAAATTATTCCAACAGGTGTCAGATTACCTTGCGGGCGAAAATCTTCTTTAAGCGCAAGATTGCCCCCAGGTGAAAGATCTTCTTTGAGGCGATAGATCTTCTTTCAGGCGAAAGGACCTTGTCGGCGAAAGATTTTTTGTTGGAGGTTGATTCTCTCCAGTCGAAGGAACTTCCTTCAGTCGAAGGATCATTATACAGGTGGAAGATTTTCTTTAGGGTGAAAGATTTCCTTTTGGTGAAGATTGCATCCAGGTGGAGATCTTCTTACAGGTGAAGGATCTTTTCTCGGGCCAAAGAATTCCATCAGGTGAAAGCTCTTCTTATTGGTGAAAGCACTCTCGACAGGTGACAGATTTCCTTCCATGTGAGAAATTGGTTACAGGCAAAAGATCTTCTTTCAGGCGAAGGGATCTTCTTGTCGGTGAAAGATCTTCTCTTGGGTGACGAAGATAGGGTGGCAGGACGGTTACTGCGTGATGGTGGAAGAGAACCGGCAGGCCATGGTGAACAGGAGGCAATGATGGTTGGCTCATCGGCGTTCAAAAGTTGAGACTCGGCAAGGTTGTGGGAGGTCACAGGGCCGTTGAGCGGTTGAAGTCGTCGAGGAATGAAGGCTTCAGTAGCTGCGATGACAGGTGCAGGACAGCAGGCCATCATGGCGGGTGCCGGACGCTGTTGGTTGATGAATTCAGTTAGTCCAAGAAGTGAGAATGTGCATTGAACAGAGGAAGTGAAGCTGAACATTCTGTGGGTTTCAAGGGTTGCTAGAATGCGGCTTGTTTGTAGATGTGCAGTGGCGAAGAAGATTGTGATTGGCGAACGACTGGAAGAGTGAAGATCTTCTATGACAAAGATCCTGGTATAAGAAAGAAGACGATGGAGCATCAACTTGGAGGTGTTAAGTGTTGAAAGATTCAAGCGAGAGATGATGCGACGCCATCTTGGACTTTCGGCGAAAGCTTCAGGTGTGAGATGATACAATCCCATCATGGACTTTCGGCAAAAGCTTCTGAAAGATGCCGGTGATAGGTCGTCTACGAGACGAGAGAGATGCGGACAGAAGGCTTCATCTTGAGGTGTATTCAAGAGGCGAAAGATGAGGCAGAAGGGTAGGAGTGATGCGTCTTCGGCGTGGGCTTGAGGAAAAGAGATGGCCACCTGGGGGGAGCTGTCTGCTTTTATAGGAGGGCTGCGCATGGTGACGTATGCGCAGTGGGGTTGCGCACTGGCCGGATCAAGAGAGCGAAAAACCTCAAGACAGATAAGGAGCATCCAGGAACTGAATGCAATTAAATTTACATGTAGTAGAAATTTTCTCACCGACGACTAGAAACAGTATTTTGCCTGCCCCCAGGACAGCCAGCTGAAAATAGTTTCTATTGCCCAATAGGAAATATACATTACCTGTAAATTTATTGCATTCTTCCCAAGAATGCTTTCTCTAGCTGGAGGTTTTTAGGCTGAACAGAGCCGGCCAGTTGCGTAACTCGGTCTGCGCACGTGCGCAGCCCCTCTATAAAAGCATTCAGGCAAGACAGCCTGTCATCTTTTCCCTCTCGATATGTCATGGTGGTGGTTCAAAAAGGGAGGTAGGGTGAGTACAGGTATTGTATATTTCCTATTAGGCAATAGAAACCATTTTCAGCCGGCCGTCCCGAAGGCCGGCAAAATACTGTTTCTATCGGCCGGTCGGAAATATAGATTAACATAAATTTATTGCTTTTACAGGAGACTCGTCAATGCAGGAGGTGGGTCACCACCTGACGAGTTACCCCAGGGATACGAGCTGGCACCCCCAAAAGGTTCAAGACAACTACACACTTTATTGAAAACGGAATGAAACAGGATTTGAATCTCTTTCGTGGGATGTGGTGGCCCTGAAAAGAGCCGTTTTCGTAAGAGAAGTCTTGCTTCTGCTTCAGGATATCTACTTCCAGGACATCAACCTTGGACGTCCGTTTTCAGTGCTTAAGGTGGTTGGACAGCAGGCTTGGCAGCGACGATGGGTCCCAGACGATGTAGTCCTTGAGCTTGAATGGACACTTCCCTGTAGTAGTGGCTTGTGAACACTGTTTGACTTCTCCAGGACGTCGCCTGTAGGATTTCAACAATGCAGATGCTGCTGTGGAATGCCCATGCTGCAGAAATCACCCTTAGTTTGTGAGCTGTCACCTTGATGTTGTTGTCAGTACAATCAATGTTGAGGTCTTCGTATGTGATGATGACTGTTCTGACCCAGTTTGCGATCATGGCTGCTGAGGTAATGCCGAAGTCCATTCTGAAGGGGAGGAAGAGCTGATTGCTTCCATTCTGGAATTCTGTTTACTCTGTCCTTTTGATGTAACAGCGTAACGTACGCACAGGGCAAAGGACACGTCCGGGTTCATTGCTGATAATGTTTCTAAGTTCCGGAATGATGATCGGTTGGGATGGTTCGCAAGGTTCTAGGACTTGGCACGAAAGGAGGCTCTGGGTCTTAGATGAATGGCGCAGAGACCCTTTTCTTTGTGAAAGCAGATCTTGAGCTTCTGGTAGACTTCTTGGGAATTCAATGAGGAGGTTTAAAAGCTGGTGGAACCAAGATGCCGCCGGCCAGTTCAGTGCTATCAAGAGGAAGAATCCCAGAGTTTCCTGTAGGACGGCTAGTAGAAGCTTGAAGGGTGGAAAGAGGTAGGCGTAAAGGTTCTTCAAGCCCTGTTGTCGGGGACTGGGCTGATGAATTAGGGAAAGTTTGGCATTTTGCCTCGTGACAAACAGGTCTTGTCATGGGTTTGTCCCAAAGGTTGAAGGGAGATTCGCAGATGGACCATTCTCCTGAAGGAGGTTTTTGGTGTGAGAGAATCTGCTATGACGTTGCAGCTTCCCGGAATGTAGAGAGGAAGAATTGTTGTGTGAGGGAGATGCAAAGATTGAAAATCTGGGAGATGATGTTGTAGAGTTGTTGGGAGTGAGTTCCACCTTCTTTCCGGATATAGGCGACAGCAGTTGTGTTGTCTGACTGGATTTGGACTGTCTTCCCCATGATCATGTGTCGAAAGTGAGAGAGGGCGTTGAGTATCGCTTTCATTTCGAGGATGTTGATGTGGTTAATTTCATCCTTCGTCCAGGTGCCGGAGATTTCGAGTTGATTTATGTGGGCATCCCAACCCTCCCTAGATGAGTCTGTCAAGAGGTGAAGGTCTCGTTGTTGTTCGTGAAGTGGTACCGTCTGAGTTAGGGTTTCTGTTTGACCACTAAAGAAGGCTTTCGAAAGGGAAGCTGTCGTCTGTCGGTTTCATCATGGGATATGAGGGGTGAGTGTTTCCCCAGTAGTCAATGCGGAAGTGATGGAAGGGCCTGGTCATCCATCTGCAGTAAGGGACAAGATTTGCCATGAAGTTCAGTTTCCCAATGGGAGAGTCGAGTTCTGATAGAGTGTGCGATGGTTGTTGGCGAAAAGAGTGGCAAGCGCTAAGGGTTGCTTCAATTCTGTCTGGTGAAGGCATGATTGTTGCACATACAAGATTGAATGAGACTCCTGGGAATATGAATTCTTGGGCTGAGACTAGACAGGTTTTCTTTATGTTGATGCCGAAGCCTAGACTTGTGAGAAGGGACGTGGTAAAGTCTCGATTGCAAAACAGCCGAGTTGGGAATTCGTCGTTGAGAAGCTCATCGTCTAGATAGGCGCTTGCAGGAATTTGATTTTGATGCGAGTGTATTAGGACGGGTTTTAGGACTGCAGTAAATATTCTTGGTGCAGCGTTTGAGTCCGAAAGGAAGAGTTTGGAATTTGAATACTGTGCCGTCGTACATGAACGAAAGAGGTGGTGCGTGAAGAGGGACGTGTAGACAAGCTTATTCTAGATCCAATGAGATGGTCCATTCATTTTGTTTTAAGATTTGTCGAATTGCGTCGAACGTCTCCATCTTGAAATGAGAGTTTTCCATTAGTTTGTTAAGAGGTTTGAGGTTGAAAATTAATCTTTCGCCGCCGGATTTCTTGGGACGAAAGAAGATGACGTTGTACAACCCCGGACTAAGGGGATTTGGACTAATGCAAATGGTGTTTTTCAAGAGGAGCTCTTGAACTTCGGAAGATAGGTGAAGATTGGCTTTTGGATCAAATTTCTAAGGAGGAAGAGTTGTTGTTAACCAAGCGCAGAATCCGTGGGATATGATGGAGAGAATGTATTGATCCTCAGTTATTTTTTCCCCAGGCGGGTAGAAAATGGCGAATGAAGAGAGAAGAGTGGCGTCATTGACCACAACGGGATCTGGTGCGTGAGCCAGGGGACGAGTAGCGGCTGCGATGGTCAGGTATCGAGCTTCGATTGGAGTTCTTGCCTCTGCCGGGGTTGGACGATTTACCTCAAAAGAGCTGATCGTCGAAAGGCTTGGTAGATAGTCTTGGATCTTCGTAATGACTGGAATGAGCGGGAGCGTTCTTGTGTCGTGTATTGTTGTCACAGTTGTCAGAACCTTGTTGGTGAAGCTTCTGGTTCTTGTATAAAAGTTTGCTCTGTTGTGAGGGCGTGTTTTCTTTTGGTTTGCGACAAGCATCAAGATGTGGAGCAAGCTTGGGTATGAGGCCACGGAAAAGAAAGTCGCTTTCATGTAACTCATAGCGGGTGGAGTTGTTCAGGTTGTTTACAAGTTGAATTCAAGGTTGCCTCACGAAAGAGGAAAGTTTAAATTGAAAAGACACGGTTCATACTCCAATCTGAAAATTAATATCCCCGACTATCCCTGATTTTCCTCGACTTATTTCTTCAAATATCCCTGACCAAAACAATTGCGCTTTTTTTTCCCAACTTTTCTATAACACAAAAGACAACTGCTCACTTTGCAGGTCTGGTATCATAACTAAATTTGGATGGCAGCTGCAAATTTTTCTCAATTTTTTTTTATTTAAAAAGTAGGACAAGAAGGTAGATGCAAAGCGACTGGAACTTACGAGACCACATGGTTCATTCTAAGAGAAATCTAAAAATGAAAAAAAAAAAGGTTCATAAAAAACGATTCTGGAAGAAAAAAATCACTTCATTCTAAAAACGAATATTCCTGACATCACCGACCTTTCACCAAGTTTCCATTTTTTCCATGACTTTCCTTGACCGTATTTCATATCCCTGACCTATCCCCAATTTTCAGACTTTTCAGGTCGGTATGAACCCTGCAAGAGCTTTCGCCAGCCAATTCATGGAATGAAATGTTGCGACAGACGCCATTTTGAAGAGCTGGTGGATGAGACCGTAAATGTGTGTTGCTTCACTGCGGCTTGATTCAGTTGAGTCTTTCGCACAAGGCATTGATGGCAGTATGGATAACATCGGCTTGGGATGATGCATGAAGCCAAGGCGTATGATTTTGTCAATTGTCTTTGAGGATGGCAGAAGGGATCTCGTCTTCTTGGAGATTTGAACAGCGGTTCCAAAGTCCATTTTGGCTTCCACGGTGAGAAACTCAGATTCGGGGCAAGTTCCGAAGGGGCGGGGTTGGCTGATCTGTCGCCGTACGGTTGGAAGAACCAATATTCACGAACTGATTGAGGAGGAGGAGGAGGAGGGTCTTTATTAAGTTCAAAGGGTTCACGCGTCCCCAATAGGAGGCCACCGTTGCAAGGAGTGTCGTGAGTAGAGTTGTTGACTATACGAGCACGGCGCGAGGCTTGTGTGTTCTGTCTCGCTGGCTGTATCCATAACCCGTGGTGAGGCCCAGATTCTTGGTTGCTTCTTTGTCTGAAAGTGAAGGTTTATATAAGAAACAATCCGGAACTGTTTCTACTACCATTCGGAGAAGTTCCGTAAGTGGAATGGTAGGGTTGTCTTCTTCTACAAGGCTATCATCAAAGTGGGCATGGAGAGAGTCGTTCAATGTGTTGAAGCTCCTTGATGAATGATGAGACGAACATTGGTGGGAAGAGCTGCGACGCTGTAATTTGGGAGGAGTTGCAGGGCGAACAAACACAGGCTCCTTGTCAGGAGATTCACTGATGGAGTGAGAACAGCGGCACCGCTTTCCCGAAAGTGGTGAAGGAGAAATGTGTTGCTTTCGGGAAGGTGTGGAAGAATCAGAAATCCAGCCACGAGTGTAGAACTTGCTGTATGAAGACGAAGGCGGGGCAGGGTCCAAAGGTCGCTTTTTGTATTGAAATTCTCGAATCGCAAGATCCATGAAAGCATGAATTTGGCGTGGTGAAAGGGGAGGTGTGGAAGGCGGAGGGCTGCTGGAATGATGAGATGAATTAGCCGAAAGGTTGAGTGGCATGTCAATGGAAGAGCGATGCGGCTTTGAGGAATACGAAGGCTTCTTGTGTTCTACTTTTTTGATCTTTCGTGCAAGAGTCAGTGCTGGGTGAGGGCAAGATTAACTTAGCCGAATGACCTTCAGAGTTCCTTTGGATCTTGCGGTGGAGCTTGGTGACTTGACCGAAAGCAATGCTGCTTGACCGAAGATGATGGCGCTTGACCAAAGGTGCTGGCTCTCCGAAGCCAGAAGCTTGAACGAAGACGAGGAGAGAAAACGGAAACATAGTCGTACCAGCTGCGCTGGAGGGAAAAGACGACAGGCCGTATTGCCTGAATGCTTTTATAGAAAGGCTGCGCACATGCGCAGACCGGGTTACATACCTGGCCGGCTCAATTCAACCTAAAAGCCTCCAGCAAGAATAAGCATCCTTGGGAAGATTGCAATAAAATTTACAGGTAATCTATATTTTCGACTGGCAGATAGAAAAGCTCTTTTCCCTCATTTCTCTTACGTAACCTGTGCGTAGCGAAACGCTATGCTTGATACCAGTGAGACTGATCGGCTTACATTGCAGGGACGGCCGAAGACAGGTCAGGCACTCTTATGATAGAGGCCGTTGGGGCATGGTAAGAAGATAGTTGTGGCTGTTTATAGCGTGAACGACTATGACGTGTAGGGACATTAGCCACCATCCTTGAAGGCATGTGCGTTGGCATTAGTGTCACCGTTTGAAACTGGTTTACAAATTCGGTAGTACAGCTGTCACAGAGACACAGTGATTACACACGCAATTACAAATAATCTTTGTTTTTTTCAACATGTAGTGAACGTGGAGGAGAGTCATGAAGGAACAGGTTTGAAAGGGAGTTGAGCGTAATAGCCAATAGGTTTGGAAAAGAGATTAACTGGAACGAAGGTGGGTGGGATGCCATCGTCAGGGAGTTAGGACAGGCGGCACTCCCGGGGTTCGAGAATATTACGTAACCCTGTAACCTGGTTACTGAGGAAAGAGGGAAAAAATTAGGAAATCGTGGAGAAGAGAGAAAGTCAAGAAGCCCTAAAGACAGATCAAAGAATAAAACAAGAATAATTATTTTTAA
The DNA here is from genome assembly GCA_023313725.1 of Lithobius niger. Lineage (NCBI taxonomy): Eukaryota > Metazoa > Arthropoda > Chilopoda > Lithobiomorpha > Lithobiidae > Lithobius > Lithobius niger. The sequence continues at coordinate 72,968 of JAHWFP010241028.1, forward strand.
CAGATAGAAGTTCTTTTAACTTACTTTCAATTAATTCAACCATTTTCATACTTCATACGTCATTTTTTTTTAATACTCGTGCATCGTTGGTGGATTGTAGGCGCTCAGTCCGTCAACAGGAGCCGGCTTCGCTAGTCACCTTTTATAAAGTTTCCAAGGTTGTCGATCGTTTGTGTTCTGAAAATCCGAAAATTCCGTTTGGATAATAAACTGACTGAATTCATCAAGTAATTTTTATTTTGTAGCAATGGATGGAACCCCTCCCCTCCAACCCCCTCCCCCTCCCTAAAAAACGGGTGGAAGCGGTAAATTTGAGGAAATTGGGAGGAAAATTTGAGGAAGTAAAGGGCAAGTTACAAGGGCTGTTGCAAGATTCTCGGAGTCTGGGCACTCCACAGGTAGAAATTTAAATTGGGGATTCTTGTAGTTGTTTAAGTTATCACTTTCTTTGTGTGAATGCCAGGAGTCGTTGTGATTTTGAGGGTTAACTGTGGAGAACGTCAATTTGACCTTAACCGAGAGGGCGCCATCTGACAGAGCGGCCCTGATATGCCTGCCAAAACCCTCTACTTTAGAGAGCAGAAGCGAGAAGATGTAATCGGTGCTTTATATGTAAAACATGCAATTCAAGCAAGAATTAATAGAGAAAAGGCTCTCAGAAACATCAATTTGGCCAGTAACAACATGGAACAGTATATCACTACAATCAAACCTCTCGAATGTCAATCCAGTATTAGTCGCCATTTGGCCAGTAGACCATAGAAAGCACTCACCATTTCACAATTCTACTCGCCACATACCAAATACATCTTGCACGATGCATGGATTTTCTAATTTATGCATTTCTGACATTGTAAATTTTCTTTAACCCCAGTATTAACGCAGAAAAAGCAATTACGTATCCCTAAAAAAATCTGAGCATAACGCCGCAAACCGTTCGTCTCTAACTTGTACGGTTGACGAGATATCACTCTTAAGTGTCATTGTCTATTGCTTGTCACCATTTTGGCGAGTAAGGCTAAATTCCAAGCTGTCGATTTCCATTCGCCAAATGGCGAGCGGCGACCGACATTGGAGAGGGTCGGCTACGATTGAGAAAAAGTTGTACATGTATACATCGATACAGTTGTTCTAGAACGATCATAGAACAGTGCTGCATCAACAGATTAATGGTAAGAGACTCGAAAGTGTCTTAAATATCAGACTTACTGTGTTGGGACCGGGGCTTCATAGCCGCCCGCCATCTTGGAACGATGTCAACAAGTTAGTTTACAGCGAATAGCCTAAGTTCAGGAGTTGTTATTCCACTAAGATATCGTTTGGACTCCAGCCAAACCCTAGACTTCAAGTAATGTTTATCACAAAAAGCAAATCGCAATGGAGATCGCTCTTTGTCAGAAAGCCTAACAAATAAACTGCAAGTTAGTAGGGAAAAAGGGGGGGGGGCTCAATGTGGGATGTAGACAAACATTAGTTTTGGAGCCTTTGATCTTTATTAAAGCTATTAACTAGTCAACAACATTACAGTTTAGGCTTGTACCGTTAATCAATTACCGAAATAAGATAAATAACAGTTCACACAATACGGCTGCCAACAAGTTACGAAGTAGACATATCCGTTATATTATGTACAATTTGCTCTGGCATTCTGACTTTAAATATTCAGAACCCACTGTCATCACTATCTCATTATAACTTAGCTTCATTAAGCCTAAATTGAACTCTTAAACCTTTGCTCCCTTTGAATTTCAATGGCAGTGTGGTTACTTGAGACGAACAGGGCTTGTCCTTATATGATGGGACCATACAAAGGCCATGCACTAAAGTCCTCCGCCTCTCTTCCCTAGATTAAACAAATATCCAGTCCTTTGAAAATAGACATGGGGCCAACTTACGAAAATGTCCGGAAGGGGCAAGCAGAGGTCATTAAAAAGGATCATGTCAAGCAGATTGTGTACGATGCCACTTTCAATATACCTGCCACCTTCCAAATTATGGCTTTCCTGTAGATGTTAGTACATGCTAGGAATTCCTTATTTGGTGTGGACTGAACTCCCTATAGCGCTAAACTTGTACAAAAGAACCTATTTTTTTGCTCTGGGAAGGAAGAACGTGACAGGGTAGGGCAGAGGAGCTACTGATCCCTCGCTCCCATAGAAAATGATTAGATTTCAGCTCTGTAGGAGTAAACAAACAGTAACAAAGGGTAAATGTATTATACCACCAATATAATGATGATGGGCAAATGAACCACAGTTATCAAAGAAAGAGAAGCGTCAAAGCTAGTTCAATATAGCCCGGCTACTCAAAGCGTGTCCATAACCAAAGATCGTAGTACAATGCGACAACGTACAAAGCTAAGTGGTAGCACGAGGCAGTTGTTGGTTTGTTAGAACTACGACATTACAACTAACTGGTTATTATGGCGCGATATGCATACCGAAAGAAATGTTTGCATGGTAACTTCGACAGCATCATCATCACAGTGTTTGGGTAACAGGATATGCCACGGTAACTTACGGTTAGGCCTATAGGCAAAAATTAAGTTGTGGATGTTATGGCTAGTAGGCAGGCTACCTAAAAAATCTTTAGTTACCAATGACAGTCTACTGGGATAGTACTTTGAGTTGATACTATCATTCCAGTAAAACGTTGGTGAAGTTAGGTTGGATCAGCTGATGCAGTAGCTAGACTTCACAACTGTTGTACATAGCTAATATTACATGCGCTGTATTAGCTAAAGTGGGAATCTCATTGATCCATCTGCAGTTATCAAAAAAATGCAGGCCTGTGGTGCTCAATTTTATGTCGCCAACTGACTGCATTAATCGCCAGCTGGCTAACGGCCAGTGCCAATTTTCATCAGTATGTCCTACATATCAATCGTTTACATTTTTTTCTCTCTGATTGCCACAATTCTTTTCCTATCACCTCAATTTTAGAAGTCTATATTACCCAATTCCAAGTAGTTGTTCATTCCTAAAGGTAGTAGAGAATGAGATAAAATCATTTTTTTTGGG
>JAHWFP010241028.1:80631-113699 GCA_023313725.1 Lithobius niger
GTTGATAGAAGGTTGAGTGGTGTCACGTCGAAGATGAGGGGCAGCAGGCCCGTTGACAAGGGTTTGAATGGCTGCTAGAGACGAAAATGAGGGGCAGCAGGCGAGTTGATGGAAGGTTGAGTGGCTGTTACAGCGAAGATGAGGGACAGCAGGCTTGTTGACCATGGGTTCGAATGGTTGCTAGAGACGAAAATGAGGGACAGCAGGCGTTGATAGGAGGTCGAGTGGCTGTCACAAACGGAGATGAGGGACAGCAGGCACATGATCGAAGGTTAGGATGGCTGTTTCAGACGCATAATGAGGGACAGCAGCATAGAATTGATGTGCAGAAAAGGAAGAATTCAGGTGAGAAGCATGTAGGTCCGGCAATGCTACGGCGATGAAAGCAGAGAGATAGTAGGCTTTGACAAGCGAGAGCGGGCTTCATGGACATGAGAATTGGAGTCTGATGAACGGTGATGAAAGTGATGAAAGCGGCGAAAGTGAAGCAAGTGATGTGACGCCATCTTGGATGAAAGTGACAAAAGAGGTGAAAGCGGCGAAGGTTTATGAAAGTGATGAGCGGCAGAAGACAGTTGCATGGTGTCGACGGGAAAGCGACGAAACTAGGCGATAGAGAGCAGGGGATTCCGGTTAGGTGTGGAATGCAATTGTCGACGGTCGATAAGCAGAAGTCGTACGATGAAATAACGGAAAGACGGCTTCATCTTCGGTTTTCGACGAGTGCTCACGGGTACGGGATGAAAGCGTCGTGAAGGACTTTCGACGAGAATATGGGTGCCAGTAGATTCGGCGCCATCTTGGACTTTCGATGAAAGCAAGGTGAAAGATGAAAGACTTTCGACGACAGCATCAGGTGAAAGAAAGTGACAGGCTATCGACGAGTGGTCGTTTGGTGAAAGGCTTTCACGTTCGATCTTCAGAACGAAGGACTTTCGAGAGATTTACAGATGTGATGATCTGCAAGTGTAGGCTTCTTCATGGTGAAAGACGAGCGAAAGACGAAAGCGAAGGAGGGTAACAGCGACGATGTGTCGCGGATGGAGGAAAAGAGATGGCTGGCTTTCGCCGTAACTCCATTTATAGGAGGACCTGCGCGTGCTGGTCCCGCGCATGCGCAGGTGGGTGTCTGAGCTGGGCGTATCCAGAGAGTTTTGATTCCTCCACGGTAACGAGCACTCAGGAACTGAATGCAAATAAATTTACAGGTAGTGGATATTTTCTCACCGGCAACTAGAAAGCCAATTACCCACAACCGTTGCTAGCCCCACAAACGGGGCTACGGGTTAGCCAAAAGTGAGTTAAATCCAAACTTTGTGACAGATGACAGAAGTCAAAAATTAATTATGCAGTGTAAGCCAAAAAGACGAAAACATGGTCCTATTCATATAATGTAATCACCGTACATATTGTAGGAAGTTTATGGGGTAGCAAGGAACTTTTTACAGTACATACATCTTTGTCATATAACCTACACATTGGCAGGTGCACACAGAACACACTAAAAAAAACTGATTCAATGTACTCTTATCATATGACCAAACAAGGAGTGTCCCTAATCCCTTTCATTTGCAACCAGCATTAAATAAAAACTAGGCTAGACCAGTGTTTCTCAAACTGTGGGTCGCGAAGAAGTAATCCTGGGGTCGTGAATAGGTTCTCATTCCAGTAACTGAAAAGCTGTAGTTGAGGAATAATTCGTCGTAATTTTCTTTTTCGAGAAGTTTTACCTCAGATGAATTAGAAGCATCAAGTGCCGTGTTACAAAACTATGCATTTATCTCAGCATCCAAACACTGCCATGTACGTGCAGGTAGGGAAATATGTGTAATCTCTGGACTGGAGCACAGGTATAGCTAAGATAATAGGAACATAATGAAACCGAGTGTTATTTTTTTTTAATATTGCTTTCTTAGTTTGAAAATTCTAATTGAGGAAGCAATACTTTTTTCACTCATTTCACCTCAACATTGAAACTTTAATTCAAATCAAAGGAACTGTAGGGATCGACCGATACAGAAAAATACCGATCCGATCCGATACCGATTTTCCCCTCACACGCCGATCCGATACAGATCCGATACACCGACACAGATTTACCGATACCGATTTAAAAAAAAAAGTCAATGGGTCAGAAAGTCAAACGCATACTTCATCATTAAGAAACTAGTGTGCAAGAAAATTAAATTTCTAATTTTTTTTTCTCAGTGGTGGCATATCCGCAAGTGTACCTTCGACTGTAAAAAAAAAAAAAAACCCAGCGTACACTGCAGATAGGCCTAATCCCAAGAAGCCCTGCCCTGAATCTGGCAATGCACACACGTTGAATTCACTAAGTTGCTGTGCAGATGACGTCATGGGATACAAGCGATGCTATGCAGGGAAGGTGTCTCACAAGCTAGGTGGAGTAGCCAGCGCGCACTGAAGTTGGTCGTATCGGCTAAAATATCGGTAAATAAACACCGATACAGATCCGATACCGATACACAGAAAATACCGATAATATCTGTAAATACCGATACAGATATTAATATCGGTCTATCCCTAAGGAACTGTACGAATTCTGGACTTTGGTACAAACATAGAGTACAATGATTTGTCACAATGTGCCATTGAAGCACTTGTTCCATTTGCCTCTTCTTACCTATGTGAATCGAGGTTTTCCTATTTAGCGGGACTGAAAATAAAGGTTCGTAACTAACAGATGACTGAGGAAAATACAATTTTCTGTATAAGGTGGATACATAATTATATCGTTTTAAATTTTTACAACTTGAAAAACACATTGTGATTGAAAAGCATCATTATGTATTCTGCTCAGAATTATCTTTTTCTGGTCCAATACTTTTTAACAACCATCACAGACAGGAGTCACTTTTTTTTTTTAGTTTGTTGAAAAATTTGGCATTATTTCGTAACATTTACCAAGTGGTATGGGAAGGTCAGTACAAAACGGAAATATATAATTTCCTTAATGAATAAACAAATGTTCTTGTTACAAGGATGCCATTTTGTCATCAATGGAATTGGGACGACAGTACTTGGTGAACAGTTTCCAAAATCTGTACAATCATTTTGATTTTAAACTACGCCACGGCTAGTAAAATAAATAAAAACATTAGGCCTAGGCCCTATTTCGACAAAAGCGCAACCAATAACGCAAAAGTAAGAAATCAATAAATGCTCCTACCAACATCACACATTATTACTGCACGCTGAAAACAGGACGGGTGTTTCATTCAATTCTTTTATCAAAATGACCCTAACGTGCGTTTGTTGTCAGCTGCAACTTTTATTTGCCTGCTTGATTTCTCCTGAACTGAAGTATATTCTGCACCACGTATATTGACAAAACACTTCATCACAAAGCTTTAAGGAGGGGGGAGGGTAAAGGCAGAGTCCATTAACTGTTTCAAGCTACGGAATAGTTTATTTCCGGGGAGTAGGTATAACAGATGAAGATGTGTAAAGGCCAAGGGAGTAAACATTACATAGTTGTGTTATGTGCTTCCTATCGTACATAAGAAGTACAGCTAAACACTTGACAAATGTGGTACACGGAGAAAGGGGTGGTGCTTGTTCAGAGGCTATGACCCTGTCGAGGGGTTAGGATTCAGATTTTGTTCGTTTTGGAGGCAGAAAAAAAGGATAGATAACAATGTTTGACCATCCCCCTACCACCGCCACTCTCCCTTGTGATGGTTACCAGCCAGATCACCCAACTGTCTACACCTACCAGCAAGGGTGGATTTACCTGGAATGTATGCTTTATGCCCAGACGGTACTACATCCAGAACCAGCAAATATCAAGCTAAGGGTTGAAATGTGTAAAAATAAACATAAAATTTCAAATCTTGCAGATTAAACACTGCACTCATTTTTTTTTTCGTTTTCGAATTACTGTAGCTAAAGGCGTTATTTTTAACATCAGGGTGACAAAATAGAGCTCAATATGATAATTTGGTATATCACCCCCACCTCCACCCCACAAAAATCCAGGAACTACTTCATTCAGTTACATTATTAGACAAGAATTGAAATGCTACTTCCATAAACGATTTCATAAGAAAAATACAGTGATGGTCTTTCATGTTCTACTGTTTAGGTTTGCCAGGAAAGTGCAGACCAAACTAAGGTAACATCACTTTCATTCTTTCACGCTTCTGGAAAGTACTGTTGAGTTTGCATTGGATAGACAATTGGTTTTGGCAGATGCTCTTTTTTTCAGCAACTACATTGCAAAATGTTTTTTTTTAATAGCACGTAAAACAATAACATTGGCTGTTATATAGAGCAGCAGAAATAATGCCATCTTCGCTACAGAGTTAACATCTGGAGCCAGGCGTTGACCTAGCTGCAAGGGGCACTGGGTAAAAATGGAGGTAAAAAAACAACGGCGTCTTTAGCCAAGTGGACGATGGAGAGCGGTTTTTCTATGCCTGAAAAACGTTTACGCCAATACCTTACGCTGGGAAACATATTTGTTTGCAAATCGGAAACGACACTATTCCACTTGCTGAAAAGTGCAGCAGCTGCCAACAAAGTAAAAAAAAAATAGCACTTACAGCACTGCCCATTGTTTTTTACCACAATGTGCCCATTGCAGCTAACTCAATGACTGTTTCCAGATGCTAGCTCCGCAGTGAATACAGCTACTTCTCTATCCCAATGGATAGATGATTCCTGCGCCATGTGTTGTCACAAAATACAAGCTAATGAGACAAACGTCTCCACATTGCACAAAATCTCCAAAATTGCAATCGTTCTTTGTGCGTTTAGAGATGTAAATTAAGGCGAAGAATTGAGAATGAGATACAGAACTGACATCCCCTTAAAAGCAACAAGAAAAATTACAACAACAAATTCTTGTTTTTTTTCAAACCGCTACCGACAGACTGTAGTCTGGTAAGCAGCATACTACCATTGCATCGTAATGAAATACGAGACAATCCATTTATGACTTTTATTATTCCACTACTATAATGTTGTTATAACGAATGATTACCATATTTGGAATAGACTCCACTCTTACAACAACCAGAAATCTTACAACAACGAAGCCATAAATCGTAATGGCACGCGATAATGGTTAGTCTAAGGTCCGGAGTTCAGCTTCCCGATAATAAACTGTACAGACATGTACAAGGCCAAACTACCCAGCGGAAAATTATCTCCATTTTAAATCGCACGGGGGAGGAAATCCCACGAAGAGTACACAAACAAGCAACCACGCGGTATTCTTATCAATCGCATCAAGCCATTGACCCCAGTGCATCAAGAGTAGTAAAACTGCGAGCTTCATAGTATTCTGTTAACACCACACCTAACGACGGTTACTAAAAACAATTCTGTTGATGATTAATATTTATCTTCCCCGATCTTCTCTACCCCCAACACCTCGATGGTGCCGCCCAACACACACTCGCTTCCAACACGATCTCTCCCTCCATATTATTTGCATTCGCGTACAAACACACACAGCCTAGGCTACACATACACACACATGGACGGGTCACGCTACCCCCTCGTTTTGCACAGACCTTCGCTAAATTTTTCCCTTCAAAAATACAAGATTAATTTCCCTATTTTTAACACTAGATTTGCATTGCATGCAGCCCAGCAAACTTCCCTTAATTTCTGAACCACTGCAAGATTTAATTAGCACGACAAAAAGCACGAAATCTGTGATTATTTACCTCTCATCACGGTTTACTTGCTGCTCCCACTTGGTGGCCTACCAGCTGACAGAGCATCTTTTGCGACGCCAGCTTCCCGCAGTTCGGCTCCTTGCGCTCTATTTTTCGTATCATTGTACGCAGGCGCAATGAAGCCCAGAACTGAGTGCTCGATCACCAGCTAGCTTGGCTCGTCCAACCAAAATAACACATTCTTTTACATAATTTGAATACATAATTTGGTTAGGACGAATCCTACGAACACGGAAAAATTACGGTCCAACCATGGTGTTTCGATCAGCGTCCTTTCGGTAACGGTTGTAATACTGTTTGTCTTACTTACGCCGTGACTGTTTTCAGATGGCACTCGCCATCAACGCCGGCTGTCGGATTTGCTGCACTTGCACTGTTTTGAGTTATGGATTGCAGCCGATTCTATGGGGTCTGTTCAGAAAAGGCCGAATAAATGCATTGTTCGTGTCAGCAAAAATTGATATGACTTCTAGGTCAAATATAAACAAAATAATGACGAAAAAAATATAGAAGGTAAAGTTTAAATCCAAAAAAAATAAAAATTAAATCTGGATTAAAAAAAAAGTTGGTTGGATAGTTCTGAACGAGTTGAAACAAAACAAGCCCATTTTCGCATGTGTTGAAATTAATATTGGGGGAGTGAGTATCACTGCCAACTTGTTTGCTTCTTAGTAAACGATAATCCACCCAAACCCAAAACTGGTATAACAGAAGCCACCAAGTTTCCAAAAAAGGTTAACCTTTGAAAGTAGTGATATCATTCAACCAGGAAAAGGCCACCAAAGTTAATCCTATTAGCCAAGTTAATGGCACCTACTAATAGTTCGAAAGTTAAATGATAACTAGAAGATTGCTACTAGCGGTAGCAATCTTCAAGTTTTCACTTAACGTCCAAAGTATTATTCGGTGCGATTAACTTTCCATGGTTGAATGATATCACTACTCAAAGGCCGATCTTTTTTGGAAACTTGGTCACTTCTCTTATACCAGTTTTGGTTTGGGTGGATATCACAATTTTCATAGGCCTGTGAATACAAAAATTCCACAGTCTAATCGTCACCTCTACCTTTTTTGACTGGAGGTATTTTATGTCTATAAATTTTCTCATTCATAATTTACATATTTGCCATTGCATAATTAGCCGTTACATCAGCCAAACTGACACGATTTGGTTTATTGTATGCCCATGTTTCACATGCTTAAGTTTGTTCAATCACATTTTTTAGCTCACCGGCTAGCAAATGCTGATTTTCGTTCGCTTCTCTAACTCAATCAGCACATCCCCCTTCACTTGCCCCTCCCGAGGTTAATTTTAATCATGCAATGAAGATGGAATTGTTCACTCAGTCACAGTTAATCTCATCTACTTGGTTGCATCACACTAGCACATGTCTAGCGTACCCATCAAACTCGGCACATTACTACATTACTGGTAGCTTCTTGGGTATCCTGGTGTTAAAAGCTCTTTATGCTTACTGTTTTTTTTTTTTCAGATACATATTCATAAGACATACTTCTTTGAAAAAATTTACATTTTACGTACTTGACTGGACCCTGTGCACACGATCTGCATTGTGTTTCAAATTTTCCTGGCAATGATAGATTCCCAGTGTCTTTTCTATTGCAACTACCGTAGTTTAGTTACCATGGTGTATTCACATACCTTATTAATCACATACGGTACTATAAAACTCACTGATCACATAATATTTCACTTTTCAAATATCACATAATTCAAAACTCACTGAATGGTATCCAACCAGCAACTAAGGTTAGTTTATTTACCATGTTGTAAACAGTTCGATAATTGCAAGAATAGTTATTTTGTTAAAACGCAAGCGCAGTGCGTAACTACTGAAACGGTGAGTGTATAACACTTAAGCAGGTTATAATAGACTGTTGGATAACAATACAAACAATGGTTACAACTATAATTTTGCATTTACGCGCCACTTCAGGGCCATGTGCTTCTAGCTGCAACCCCCATTTTATAAAAAGGCATTCCCTGTACTACTCTTTACCTGTATGCCAAAATTTAGATTTGCAAACGTTTCCAAACGAGCTGTAGACGTGTTTTTATACCCTATGAGAACATGATTATCTGGGGGTGTGCTAAACTGGACTATCTGGAGTTGATGAGGAGGAAGGAGAAAGGAAAAGTGGGAAGGGTTAAGGGAATGATTAAGAAGGTGGCGATATGGGGTTACAATTGGTATGAGATTGCGAGGATTCTTCAGAAGGGGGTGGCAGTGTCTGGGGAAATGTTTGGAGGGGGGGTTTTGGTGTATGGTGGGGATGAGTGGAAGCAGCTTGAGAGGTTTCAGGAAGAGTTGGGAAGGTGGGCATTTGGGACTAACAGATTCACGGTAGGAGAGGTGGTGAAGGGGGAAATGGGGTGGTCGTCCTTTGAAGCCAAGAAGGTGGCGGCAAAGATTGGGTTTGATAGGAGGATATGTGGGCTGGAGGAGGAGACGATAATCTGGAGGGATGTATGAGTTTGTACGGCGAATGCGTTATACCAGATCGGTGGTTAGGACAAGGAAACTGGCAACCAAGTTTGTGAAGGTGGTTGGGGGAGGAGGGGTGTTAAGGATGTCAAAGTGGAAAGATGGAAGAGGAAATATGAGAGGAAAATCGTCCACGTAAAGTATCGGAAAGAAAGGAGCAGATTAAGGTGGGAGAGCTGGTATTAGGGGGACTGGGGGAGTGTGTGCTGCTGTTTAGGGCGAGGGCTGGGGCTTTGAACACTCGGATGATGGAGTGGAAAGTGTGGGAGAGGATGAAGAGGTCACCTGTGGCATCTGCAGAGAGGGAGAGTAAACGGTGGAGCAAACGCAGGTTGGTCTAGTTCATAGTTTATTTCAGACTTATTAGCAGCTGGTTTTAATTGTTGCAACTGAGTTTGTTCAACTTTGTCATTAACACTGGGTGTCAACAACAATAAAGAGCTTCTGACATTTCTGCCTAAGAACAGTTTTGACGGTGTCACCTCAGTCGTACAATGTGGAATAATTAGAGCTTGAGTTAGAAATGCTAATAGGGCATTTTGAACAGATAAACCTAAAGATATACTTGCTTTTAATGAGTGTTTTTAAACTCTTAACTAAATTTTATGCATTGCCATTACTACAAGGGTCATATGGGGTGGTTTTAGTATGGCGGATGCTACATTCATTTAGAAACCTAGTGAATTCCACGCTAACAAAATTGGGTGCATTGTTAGATACAATAGTTTTAATATAAAGGAGCCCTGGCTTCACCACTGATTGGAGAGGATACCCTAACTCCAAAGATCAAAAACCTGGGGGAACCTAGTTCACCGAAACTTTGGACTTTACAATAGCACCAGCATAGCTCACAGACATAAGCCAACAGTCACTACGCCAGTTGGGAGATGAAGAGGTATGCTATCCGAATGTTGCCAGGCTGGGCAAAGGTAATAGTCTTCTAAAGTCTAGTTCATTATTTAACGGTAAATCTTTAGGCTCTCATTTTTTAATTTTTAAACTTAAATTTTAAATTTGACAGTAGTAACTTGTCTTGTAAATTTATGGAAACATAGGTTTTTGGCCCTTTTGAACTTAGTCTCCCCATAAACTTAAGGGTTTACGGTCTCTTTCCTAAAAACCGGCTTTTCTTTTTATTAGCTAAAATGTTAATCTGAAGTTAGATTCTATGAAGCTTCTGTTGGGTTCGCTATTTGTCCACTTGCCTCAGATAGCCCCCCGAACAATGTTGAGATGGAATGATGAGCCGAATCTCACTTGAATTTGCATTTACTGGCTGAGATGCATTTGGCATGACTTGGATGAGGCGAAGCCATGTTTACAACTGATCCCGAGTGCAGGGCGGAAGTGGTTACATGACCATCTGGCCAGCGAGCGTGTGGCACACGGTCACTAGAGGGTGGAACATGTTGGGATCGTGTGCGATCAATTGCCAACCCAACACTCTCCCCCCTCTCCGAAAATTGAGGGGCCGACGCTCCCTGTAAGGATTTCTGACTGGAAAGATATAAATATAAAGAAAAATTCCTACTGTGTCCTCACATTGTTCGTGGAACACTTACATTTTAATCTCAAGAGTTGACCATAGATATGCACAATGCTGGCGCTCTACTTAAGCAAAGGAATTGACCGTTAAAAGGCACAACGCAAGCTTACAATTGAATGCAATAAAAACTGACCGCAGATAAGCACAACGCAAAGTAAAATTTGTGCGCGGCATACAGTGGAAAACAAAATTAAACGCGCGCCTCTTCTCTTCTTACTTCATCGAAGGTGCATCCCGAAGGTACGACTTAGTTCGAGAGGAGAAAGCACTGCTGCGTCCCCGGAGGGTATGGCTTAGTTCACAAGATGAACAAAAGCACTGTGTATCCCGAGTGGATACGGCTTGGTTCACAATGGCTTCAATGGTAGCAATTCTTGAATTCAGGAACACTGGACCTTGGCTTCACGCAGGAACTTCTTGACGTGTTGACAGCTGATCTTACATGTGAAAACATGAGTGCTGCAAAGAACACAGAGGTGGGTGGAGGGGTTGCTTCATTGCCTCAAATTTAAAAGTGTTGTGGACAAGGCCCTGCAGTCGTCGAGGTTTGAAGAAAAGATTTAGTCCTGACTGCGTAAGAGTTTAGAAAGAGAAGATCCACTTCTTCATGGGCAAGCGTGGTTTGATTGCTTCCCACATCCAGCCACTCTGCACTCGGCAGAACTGTTGCCTCCTCATAGTCAATAGCCAGAAGAGACTTTCAGTCGTTGGTGCACACAGCCGTGGTGCCGGGTGCCGTCATTCTAATTCTGCAGCCACTGATACCAATCCTCTACTTCGATGTTGGAGAAAAGATTGTTATCTCCCGTCATCATGAAAATGTAGTTCTCCAGATGAGCAGGGTTCTTTGTCTTTCATTTTTGTCTGGCGACTGATGGAGTCGTTGACATGCTGGGTCTATCCTCGTTGATGTCGTGGTCTGAGTCCGATGAGTTTTTCTCATCATCGTCAGCACGCCAGTTCGGGTCTGACTCCAGTTCTGAATCTGAGGAATCCGAAGCTTGGTCGCTCTCGGAGTCTTTCCGGTCCGACTGGTTGTACAGCATTGGGACTGCAGGTGCCAGACTTCTTGGTTGTGCCTTTGGGCCTTTCCCGTCCATGGTGACAGGATCCCAATACGGCTCCATATCCATTATGTTAATGGTTTTATGATCAGTGACGTCGTTGATCGACACAATCATCGACGTCGCTCATCTTCTTGTTGACTCGGTAGGGAGCTTTATAGATGGGTTCCAACTTCTTGTTTATGCCTTTGTCGGCGTCAGAGAGTACGTAAATGTGCATTTTGTCCAACTCGCCGAAAGTGTAGTCAACTTTCCTGTGTTGTAGGTCGTAGTTGATTTTTGACGATCTTGCTGCGTAGGCTAGATGAGCGGCTGCGTCTTGGCTTTATTCATCTCTTGTCATTGATGTTCAGCGTACTCTTGAGTATTCATGTCTTCGGTTTTGTCTGGTAGACTTAAAATGAGAGGTACTCTTGGGTACCGTGCTGACATGGGGTACCGTGTTCATGGCATACTGTAAGGTTTCTAGCAGTGGTCCCCATGTGTTCTTAAGGTCTTGAAGGAAAGCATCCCTTCATCGTCCTGTGGCTCTCTCAGTCGCGTTCGACAGAGGGTGGTAGGTTACGGTGCGATGATGGTTGATTGCTGTCATTTCTAGGAGATTGGAGAAAACTTTCGAGATGAAGGCTGACCCGTTGTCGAAATTATTATTTCCAGCAACCCATGCTTGTTGATGTATTGCCTCAACAGTTTTCTGGCAGCAGTGTGAGCTGTCGAGTTTTTGGTTGGGATGAGCCAAACATGTTTGGCGAAGAGATCCATCATTGTAGAGATGTATCTGTATCCATGTGTGGTTTCGGGTAATGGACCGACAAAATCAATCCCCAGAATGTGAAATTTCTTGGATGCTATCACTGGCTGCATGTTTTCTACTTTTCGTTGAGAAACCGTCTTAGCTGTCAGACATTCGTGGCATGAGAGCACATAGTTTTTGCAGTCGCTGAAGAGTTTAGGCCAATGGGCTACTCCTCGGAGTCGCTGCATCGTCTTCGATACACCGAGGTGACCAGCTTGCTTTTGGTCATGGCAGTTGTAAAGATACGTGTGCCTTAGGGATTTGGGCACGTCTCCTGCTGTCTTCGGTAGACCCCTCTAATTGGCTAGTGGGTCGACGTAGTGCAGGAGTCCTGTGTCGTCCACTGTGTATTTTCGCCTAATTTTCACAACATAGTTGTGAGTCTCAGTTTGACCTGCTAGTTCCGGTCTAGTCAGGGTCTCGACGATTCTGCAGGCATTCTCGTCTTCATTTTGAGCCTCGAGGAGCTGGGTCTTGTCCCTGATGTCTAAGATCGGTTGATCTCTGATGAACATCATGGGGTTTCTGTTGTCGTCAAGATGGTCCATGGTGGCCTGCTGGATGTCTATGGGATGTTTATCCATCTCTTGGGTGAAGGTCATAGTCGGTGTTGTCTCGTTCGGGTAATCTTCCTCGTCGTCCGAGCTGTGAGCTGCCAGGTTTCTGGACAAGGCGTCTGCGATGACGTTCTGAGTATGGGGACGGTGGATGACGTCAAAGTCGTATGTCTGGAGCCTTATCGACCACCAGGCGGTTCTTCCTGGTGATTTGTTGTTTGAAAGAATCCACCTCAGTGCCTGATTGTGGGTGCTAATAAAAATTTGGAGCCGGCAAAATCGACCGCTTCAACTTCTGCGAGAGCTTCCAGCTCGAAAGCGTGGTACTTGTATTACCTTTCTTTCAGTAGCCTACTCCAGAATTCTATTATCTTCACTTCTCCGTTGATACGTTGAGTGAGAACCGCCCATAGACCTTTTCTGGATGCATTGCTCTCGATGACAAAGGTCTCATCGCAGTTGGCAAGAGAGAATCCCTGCTCCGAGTAGCTTGGTCTTCAGGTCTTCAAATGAAGTCTGGTGTTGTGGAGTTCACTTGTATGGTACGTCCTTCTTCGGCAGCAAATGAAACTGCAACTTTAGAAAAATGCCAGATGAATTTTCTATAGTAATCGCACAAGCCAAGAAATGCCTGTAGCTTCTTCTTGTTGGTAGGTCTTGGGATGTTCTTGTTCTCAGACATATGGTCCTTGGTGAGTGCGATCTCATCTGCAGTGACTTTTAGGCCGAGAATCTTGATTTCGGGCACTCCGAAATGGCATTTTTTACGTTTGAGGGTAAAACCTGCCTTTGGTAGTCGATCAAAGATTACGATGAGGGCTTGTTTGTGCTCTTCCCACGTCTTCGTAGCCACAATTATGTCATCTATGTAGATGATACATACGTGACCTATGAGGTCACCGAGGATGTAGGTCATCGCTCATTGATAAGCCTGGCTGGCAGTTTTAAGGGCGAACGGAAGAACCTTACATGCGTATGAACCCTTGTTACAGACAAAGGTCGTGTAGTCCTGACTGTCCGGGTGGAGTGGGAGTTGATGGAATTCCAGTTCGCCCTGTTCTAAAAAGCGAAAAAAATCATCCGTTTTTGGCATTGGGAACTTATTGACTTCAATATGCTTGTTTAAAAACCTGTAGTCAAGGACGGGATGGAACTCTCCTCCATTTTTCTTGCGTTTGAGGAAAAACGGTGAGCCCCATTGCCTTTGAGTCTTTTCGATCCGACCTGATCTTTACAGCTCGTCGACCATCTCTTGAATCTCTTTCTTGATTTGTGGTAATGATGTGTAGGCGCTCTGGTAGACTGGCTTGGCCTCGAAATGAAGTTTGATTTTCTACTCTATGTCCATGAGTTTTCCTGATCTTCCTGGGAAGATGTCAGAATAATCTTTGAGAAGGTCTTCGAGAGTGTCAAATTCTTCACCAGTCAGCTGGTTGAGTTTTCTCTGACCATGTTCAGTCTGCACGAACCAAGCAGAGTTTTGAATCGGTGTAGCTGGGTTGGCTGCGTGAGCAGACAATGGAAATGTGTGTCTTACATCTCCCTCAAAGTTTCCCATGATGTTGGCATGGTCAACGTGAAGCTTGACTTTGACTAAGTAGTCTCGCCCCAGAATGCAATCAATTGCAAGGTCCTGGGAGACTCTGAAAATTTTATCCAGGTGACGTCCTTGAGTGATGATGCGAAGCTAGACTTGGCCGATAGGTGACTTGCCAATTCTTCCATCCGCATACGTTGGTGGGTGGCCTTCGTATCTGTCCAAGTGACGAGCTGCTGTTGGGATGGGTTGATGATATTTAACCAATCAAGTTTGATGGTGGACTTTTCACTGCTGGAGTCTAGGCCACAGTAAAAACTGATCTGGTTACCACGGTGTGCATTGAATGCATGCAGTGAGGTGGTCCAACGCACATCATGTCAATAGTTTCTCCGTCTTGAGGTTGAATGTTGCCTCTTGGTCTGTGTGGTCTCTCGCAGAATGTGGAAATGTGACCCATCTCTCTGTAGTTGTAGCATTCGACATGCTTGTGCCACGGCAATGGACTTGTCAGAGGACTTCTGTTTGAAGTTCTTCGACTAGTGTGTTGCTGCTGAGCACCGTCGTCCAACTATTGAGTCGTGGACTGGGGTTCGAAAGCTGCTGCGGAAGCATTCAGTTTCTGTGGTTGATCATTGCTAGGCTCAGCTGTGGAGCTCGTGGTGTGCTACAGTCAATGCTGTGGTAGATGCTGTTGCTGCGGGCACTGCTGAGGCTGCTGTTGGTTGCCAGCTGCTCTGTTGTCCGGCTTCTTCTCCGGGAAGCAGATGAGTTTGGTCTGGTTTTAATGTTCTCCAACAGTTCTTCTGGAGTTTCAATATCCATCATTGTAAAATGCATTTTTAAAGTACCAGTCATTTGAGCAATAATCATTTGGACTTGTTTTTCAGGCTTCATGATGCACTCCATCGAGAAACGCAGCTATATCTCAGTCGACCTTGTATTACTGCGCCGAGGCTCACGAAATGGTGCGATGGTAACATGTGTGGATGGCGATCTGCGTGTGTCTGTTATAAGGCAGGCGGAATGTACCTTTAATCCTTCTATTTCTTCAACGTTACCAGTAACCAATTTTTTTAACGCTGTAGCCTAGTAGAGGTTTGTGAAGTGATCGTGTTAAAAAATATTGTTGTTAACTTAAGAAATAAAAAAGAATTGGGGAATTTTAAAAGTTTTTAAAACTGAAAATCTCTGAAATGTATGTCTGTGAAATGATTGTTTTTGAAATGGATGTCTGTTAAATGATCTGCTCCCACTTTTATTATTATTTATTTTTCTCACTTTACGTAATGTATGGCCTAATCAAAACAAAGTTTTGAAGAAAATAGCGAATAAACCACAGGGGCTTGTCGCATAATACAAGTAGGCTGGCAGGATGAAATAAAACCCAATATTTTGCCGGCCTTCCTGCCTGGCCGGCTAAAAATAGTTTCTTTTGCCTAAAAGGAAAAATACATTACCTGTAAAATTGTTGTATTCTTCCCTGAAGTAAGCTCTCTCTCGCTGGAGGATTTTGAGTTGCGACGATCGGCCAGCTGCATAACCTGGTCTGTGCATGCGCCATGCGCAGCCCCTCTATAAAAGCATTCACGCGAGACGGGCCTGCCATCTTTTCCCTCTCGATTTGTCATGTTGGTGACTCAAGAGGGAAGGTGGTGTGGGTACAGGTAATGTAAGTTTCCTATTATGCAAAAGAAAAGGCAGGAGGGCCGGCAAAATACAGTTTCTCTTGCCGTTCGGAAACATAAATTACCTCTAAAATTGTTGCATTTACAGGAAACCTCATCAATCAAGGAGGTGGGCACCACATGACGAGTACCCCAGGGTTACAGGGTGGCGTCCCCCAGAAAGTTACACTTCGCACTTTGTTGAAAACAGAATTCGGCATTTGCTTCAGAACGTCGGTTTCAGGATATCTGTTTTGTCGGTGTCTGTTTTCAGTGCTTAAGGGGGAGGGGGTGGACGACATGTCTGGTAGTGACAACGGCTAGTAGACAATGTTATCCATTTTCTGGAGTAGACATAATTTTGACATGGTAGTTCATGGAAAATATCTGACTTCTCCAGGAGTTTATTTGGTGGGTTTCGGTGATGTTGATGTGTTGTGGAAAACTCAAGGTGCTGAAATGGTATGAGTATGAAATTGGTATTGGCAGGCATAGTTGCTCAAGTCTAGTTATTAGCATGACCAGTGGTGAGGTCTTCATGAGCGTTGATGATGACCATCTTGATTCAGATTGTGGTCATGTTCTGCGTTGCTACGAAGTCCATTCTGAAGGGAAGGGATAGTTGACTTTGTCTCTTGAGGAATTTGATGGTGGAGGGCATTAGAGAAACCTTCATTTATGGTGAAAGGTGATGAAGGCCTTTCCTGAAGCAAGGCGAGGAGTGTCCGCAGGTTCAGAGAGGCTTTGGTTTGGCAGCGGTGGGATCAGTCACGCTTCGCGTACAGTGGTAGGTCTTGCTCTTGTGGTGGACATCGTGTTTCGGTTTCCTAGCGTTGAGTGGCTCTTTCAGTCAACCTGATGATCTTGTGCGTGGTCATGGGCTTGTGAACAGAGCTTAGTTGCTGGTTTGATACAATTTCATTTTGCTGTTGTGTGAGTTATGTTGAAAAACACCAGTCAACAGCTTCAGGGATCGTTAGGTCTTGTTGATGTCCTGACAAGAGCTGAAGAAACCTATGATCTTTGTGGAGTTCCACAGCTGTTGTGCTCGAAGGCCAGGAAAAGCTGCATGTAGTTAGTGACAGTGACGTTGTTAGGGATTTGGACGACAAACAGCGACAGATGAGGAGTTTGATTGGTGATGTGAAGTCTCGTATCAGTGGCATGATGTCTTGTATCAGTGACGCGATGTCTTGTGTCCATGACTTGCTGTTTTGCGTCGGTGACAGATGTCTAGTGTCGGCGACATGATGTCTTGTTGTCGTTAACATGATGTTTTGTGTCGGAGACAGATGTCTTGTGTCGGCCACAGATGTCTTCAGTTGGTGATATGTCTTGTCACAGTGACATGATGTCTTGTGTCAGTGACATGCTGTCTTGTGTCGGCGACAGACGTCTTATGTCGGTGATGTCTGGTGTCGTGAAAAGAAGGGTAGGCGGCAGAGTTTCAGCACTGGCAGTCGGTAAAGGACAGAAGGCAGCAAAGGTCAAAGGACAGCAAAGCTGTGATGAAGATCTGCAATTGACTTCATCAGGAGTTGTGCGAATGGCAATTGGTGAAGGAGGAAGAGGTGGTGGTGACATGGAAGAAGGCCCTTTCAAAGTTGCCTGAGACATGTCAAGGAATCATGGTAACAATGATTGGTGGATAGCTGCGAATGGTTTGGGTGAGTGACAGCAGGCAGCGAAGAACGAACGACAACAGAGCTGCACGTAGTGGTCAGCGAAGGACGTCAGGTAGCGAAGGATGATGGTTGGGACCAGCAGGTGGTGAGGGACAGTAGGCTGGGAACGATGATCGGCAGACAACTGTGAATTAGTCAACGAGGGACAGTAGATGGTGAAGGACGAACTTCAATAAAGCTGCAAGTTGTAGACAGTAAAGGATAACAGGCAGCGAATCCATGAACGTTGCTAGGGTTGAAAATTGTTGGAGTTGGCAGAAGAACCCCAAGGTGATGTAAATGGCAGTCGGCGAGAGGCAGCAGGCACAGAAGGACAAGGAGTGGTGATTCTTTGATGGAGCATGTTGTGTGAAAAAAACAGTCCAACAACGGATTAAGTCTAATCTGGGAATCATTGTTGATGAAGCAGCTGAGAATCCAGCTCGGTGTCTTCAAGGTGGTCAAAAACGAATATGACAACAAGCTGTGTAATGCTGGTGGTGACAATGAGGGTCCCAGTGCAGCGGCAGACATATAGTTGATTGGTGCGAGCTGAAGGGCCGTTCGTTGACATGGTTTTCTTGTGCTCCCATTTGAGCGAGTGAATTGAGAGGTGGTCTTACAGAAGAGGTGATGATGAGGGACGAATGGCGATGTGAAAGCTGGAAGTTTATTCGTAGACATGGCTTTCCGGTGCTTCTGTTTGAGCAGCGAATAGAGATGTGAAGGAATTAGGACAGTGTCTGTTGTCTAAAAGATGCTGTCGTTGACACGGAATGGTGATTTTCCATTCCAGAAGTGAATGGAAATGTTTTTCCCAGGAAGGAGTGGATAAATCGGGGATTCAACCTTGAGTGTGAAAACTGTTGTGAAAGGATGAAGACGGGGCAGAGCCGAAGGTTCTCTTTGACATGAAATGGAAAAGGAGAATGGTGCCATCTATTAATGCGTGAACTTGACGTAGCGACAGTGGCACAGACTAGGAAGAGCGAGCAAAAAAGTCAAGTGACAAACAAGTCAAGGAATGACTGATGACGATAAGACCTGTTCATTGAATTGGTTTTCTTGTGCTTCCGTTCGAACGAACGGAATTGAATTGAAGTAGCAAACAGGAGTGGCGAATTGAGACGGCAAACAGGAGAGGCGGACAGGTCGAGGAATGATGTGTCGATGACGAAGCCCTGTTCATTGTCTTGCTTTCATCTGCTTCCGTTTAAGTGGATGGGAAATGGGTCAGTTCAATTGGGCGACGGTTCCCCGAAGTGCCTATAGGTGTTGCCATGTTGTCGTCTGTTGAGGCAGATGGAAGTGGTCTTGCCATGTTGTTTCATTCCATTTTACCTTTTTTTTCCGTCTTGCTGGCCTACTCGTATGTTATGACGAGCCCCTGTGGAATAAATATTCTCAAGGATGACTCGTTTTATTTTATTTATTTATTTATTTATTTATTCTTTTTTTTTTGGGGGGGGGGAGAGCTTGCCCCCACACCCCCCCCCCCTCCCGGGTATTTACGTCCCTGTTCCGCTTCGCATTTCCTGATGCAATTTGAAATAATCCTTGTTTTTTTGTTGTTTTGTTTTAGCAGTAAAGCAATTTATATTTCATCTTTTAGTAACACAGTTCTGACACTAACATGTAAAAGCGATGACAGGGTCTGAATCTAACCAGCAGCAGCGTAAGTTGGGTTTAATTTGGCTGTTGGCGACGACCACATTGCATGGTGGTGCACACCTCCTCTAGCCCAAACTAAATCTTCCTCAAATCGACTGTTGTGCCAATGTTGCTCCATGCGGCCGGCCATTTCGCACGGACAGGCACAGACGCGAATGTTCCCACTCTGGTGTAACAATATAATCTATCTTATACCACGGCTGTGACATCACTCTAACTCAACGCTATGCTACATTTCCATAGGTTTTGCCGATAACCCACACTTTTGACACTTCTGGATCACATGACCGGGAACGCACACACCAACAACCAATACAGTGTGCAAAAAAGAAACGCAACAAAAACGTACAAAAGGAATTACTTAACGGAATGTCCCGAATGAAATCCTGTCCATGCTAACTCTCACATGTCTGCCCCATACCTAAGCTTATTCACTCTGCGTAATTCCCCCCCTGCCTCACAAACTAAAATGGAATGACCTTCATTCATACTGATACCCTATTACCGTATTTTTAAAACAATTCTCAAACTACAAACGCACAAAATGAATTACTTACCTTCCCAGAATGTCCTGGCACAATGTTATTCTATCCCTGCTGTCTCACATCGAAGTTTATTCACAAAACGCAAACACAAATACGTTTTAATTAAATACGAGTTAGCTTGACGTCCCAACACTGGTTTAAATTATTTATTGGTGATAAAGTCACGGTTATCGATTTTTAACCCACGGCTGCAATATGTCCTGGCTCGAGTATGCAAATGTAGAGTGCCGGCACTTGGCATTTGCGTGCTCGAGCCAGGACAATTATAGCAACAGTGGGTTAAAAAATCGATCGATAACCGTGAGTTTATCACCAATAAATAATTTATACCACGGTTGGGACGTCAAGCTAACTCGTATTTAATTAAAACGTGTTTGTGTTTTGTGAAAATTGCTTCAAGAAATACAGTAATCAATCAGTATGTTGATATGAATGAAGGTCATTCCATTTTAGTTTATGGAGGGGGGAGTAGGTGATGGACGAGTCCTTTTTTGGTCAACATTTGTATACTCCTCCAAACTCGACATTTGCATACTCTCGCCAGGACAATCATCGCAGCCGTGCGTTGAAAATTGGTAACCGTGAATTTCTAACCAATAACTATTACTAACTCGATGTTCCACACCTGTGGAACTAATGATGAAGTGGATGGAGCTTCAGCGCCGAGTTGTTTCACGAGTTTATGAACGTGGCCATTGAAAATATCGGCCACACATGACAGGAATTCAAAGCTTGGGAATTCTTCAGCTTCGAACAAGGTACCAAACTGCTTGCAGACGGATGAACGCTTCGGCTAACTTGCGCATGCGTAAAAGAGCATTTTAATGTTTACATATTTTTCTTAGCGTTTCGTAACTACATATTAATTTTCTTTGCGAAAAGTTACGAACAACATTCATAAAAACAAAATATGGTAGGATAATATTTTATTTATTAACGCTACACTTTGCAACTTTTCAACAAACCAAAAAATGAACATGCTACACGTCCGGCTGTGAAACAAGTAAAACGTAAAGTTAAAATACAAAATTTCTATTACATATAATCAGTTTACTAGAGATGTTTTAAGACGCTGTAAAATGCAATTATTGATAAAATCATAGATTTTTAAACTTCCTACGCAGCGTCTTATCGTCTCGTAATATCGCTCTCACTAATGGCTAAACGCAGTTTCTGGTTTTAGATATATTTGTTTGTATTTAAATAATCTTCAATAGTTTGTCATCAAAAAATTGTTATTACACGTTTTAAATCTTACTAGTAATTTTAATTTCTTTTTACAACAAATTAGTCTATCAATTTATAAATTAATTTTTTTTATAATTTATGAATCAACAGCAGTGTAGTGGTCGGTAGAGGTGGTGCATTGACACCATAGCCGCCGAAGCTTTAGCATCGTAGCGGGATGGCGTCCAGTGGTGAGATACTTTCGTATTTTTAGACATAAGTTTTTATTTTTTATGTTGACCCTGGTGTATTGTAAATATGAGACCTTCGCTTAATGTTCTTCCCATGTTGTAAAAAAAGAATGTTGTTTCTTACGATTTTCTACTCCGTACTCATGTGTTCACCTTTCTGGCTGTCAGTGTGTTAACTTTGTAAATCTGTTTAAAGGTACTGGTAATGATATTTACGATTTCCCCGCGTACTACAGTTAACGTCATAATTATTTCCGGCTGCCTTTTACGATACTACCGTCAACCTTGAATTGAAAACCACGTGGGGCTGTTAAAGTGGGGAGTCTTCATTGCCACTTAATTTCAAAGCCAAAAAATATATGGCCCAAAAATAAATTCCGTACCTACTAACTGTTGTAAACATATGCAATCTTGTGTGGATCGTTGCCTAAAAGAATGGTTAAGTTTTTTTTTAGAATAAAAATTGCTATTTTGGTTGTGTTTCGAAAATGTTACTTCTGAACATTCAATTCTGAAGAGTCCATACTTTAATATGATGTAATGGAATATTTAATAGTGTATGTGTGGTGTGCGTTTAATACTAATAGTGTAGTAAACCTAAATGTCTGCTTGTTAACTCCCATCAACGGATCACATTGCCCGCCGTATGACTGCGTGAATCATCCCCACGTTTTGGTAATCTTAAAAATGTAATTTAAAGTTACGTAATCACGCAAGTCTGTAATTGAATGGTCGTGCGTACAAACTTATCATTTTGAAAACGTTGACGTCATCCTTAAAGACGTAATTTGGCGAAATTGGACGTTTTAGTGGGAAGGAGAAAACTGTTCATTTGATCTCATGTGGCGTTCTCTCTGCCAGCGGCTGAGGCCGGCATCTGTCAAATAAGGAGGTGTAGTCAAAATACTCGATTTGGCTCCCTCCCAATCCAGAAATAGACAGCACGCAGCAGCGTTTGGCATTCTTTCACTCGTTGAGAGGGGGCTGCGTAATCGTCGCTCCCTAACTTAAATTCGAGGTCAGGCACGCTTTCTGTAAAGAATATATATTTGCTGACTGGACAGTTTTTACAACCTGTGATCAACAACAATGTGGCTGTACTTTCCCCTGTCCTCCGCAAAAATAGTAAAGATTGCTCTGTGCTGTATATAGTAACTGCAGGTTTTAATTTTAAATAGAGGACTTCCTGGCTGGAAAGCTGACCAAGATTAAAAATAAAATGTTTAAAGAAAATCTTTAATTATGCTCGAATGCTGCCTGAGGTGTACACGAAATTAAAACATTGAAAGAACCTAATGGATATGGCTGCCTACTAGACAGCATTTTCAGACCTTGAAATGCCAGAATTTTCAAGGTCTTTGGTACACTTTGTAACCGTCCCTCTAATGTGGTGAGAACTCACAATTTGGTGAATAAAAACCAACAGTACATAACTTTAAAGGGATATACCTGCCAGCGCCATTTTTGCCGATCTTCCACATCAAGTACGACCCCAAAGGTCTATTTCCTTACCGTTAATCAATCCCTTGGTAAAATCCATTTTAAAATGTGGCGTCTAGATTTTCTGTTGAATATAGGGGAACTTTACGTTCGTCCCGAACATATGCTTTTGCGCGCTTACAATAACCATGGTGTGTATGTACTAATTTGCTAATAATTACCATGAGATCAAAAATCTAAAAGATTAATGCGATAAAAATTAAAATTAATTATTCCAATAGATCGCCGAAGCAAAAGTATAAGACACTAGTCTAGAAAATTATAAATTGTGATTTTAAAATAAGAGAATCATTCCGGTTTGTGACGACACAATGTGTTCACGCTGGCTTGTCTATTAGGTGCAATGCCGACTGAAATAGTAGCTTCGTTTTTCGCTGCGAGGAACGAAGCTACTGTCTCAGTTGACCTTGACTGTGGTAAATAAGGGATGTATTCGACGCGTAGCTGGTATAAGGCAGGCGGTATGTTGCTCTAATTTTGGTCCAGTACTCTCCAAATCTACAACTAGCAATAGAAACTTACTAATAGCAGTATCTTGGGGAACTGTACAAGTTAAGACGAAAATTGTGTGGTGTTGTGCTCAGGTTTTTCATGGGCTGCACAATAATTGTTTCTCCAAGAACGCTGGGGTTAAAGAAAACCTTGAAAAGAACCATGCATCTTGAATGTTGTAGGCCAACCTATGTGGCAAGTAGAAACTAGGAAATGGCTAATGCGTTTTGCTGACCAAATGGTAATTTCTAAATGACGTTAGAGAGGGTTGGTTTGGAAGGAAGTAGTTGCAGCAGTTAATGCGTAACAATTGAAAGATTCTTTAGTAGTAAAATGACCAGGGCATTCACAATAAATCTTGCCTTCTTGCTCTGCTCCTTGCAAGAGACGTCTACACGGTAACCCTAACAATACTAAAAAAAAAATGCTTTCTGGAAGGTAAAGCAATTTCACTCAAAAGCATAATGTCTGTAATGGAAGCTGGCACCTGTAAAAAAGTCCGTTACGGAAAAAGTAGATTATGAAGAATTGTTCATGTTGCGAACCCTGTTGAAAGGTGATAGGGCTCAAAAGCCAAAATTCAAAGTTATTAGTCTGAATGGATTCGTACACGGCCTTGAATTCCGTGAAAGGCCTTAAACTTGAAGCAACAAAATTCAAGGCTTGAAATGGCCTTGAATTGTGTTAGTTTATATCTTACTGAAAAACCCATACAGTGCTAAGTAGCCTAGCAATTTATGGAAGTTCACATGACCACTATAATAGCGTAGGTTAATTAAAAAACCAACATAACAATAAAATGGGCATATTAATGGTTTTTGTTTCAACATTGTTAACAATTTGTGATAGTGAGAAATGCTAACCAAATAAAGAAGCAAGTAGGATTTTTGCCAGGCAAATATTTGGTAAATATACCCTATAAAACGTATACAGTACACTTTTGCAATACTATCTTCAGGCACACGCACAGGGTCACTGATCACAACCAAAATTTGTCTCCCATTAGGGCATTGTTTTGATCACAGATGGCATATTTCCAACCTTTGTAAATTCATTAAAAATTAGTGCAGTCTTGAGTTGAAACCGTCAATGTCTCTAGCAGTCTGTTGAATTGTTTTAGCATTCAATACCAGAAATCACTGTTTTTAAAGGCAGGTATGTTGTCAGTCTTCATAATCTAGCAGTATTTAGTATTAACTAGCACTTGCGCATCCTTAATTATTCAGGTAAAATTTGATATTTTTTCTTGCACCTGGGATTGTGTTTCTTGACAATATCACTGCTGCTTGATGGCGCCACGGCAGATTGTTATGATCTTGTTGGTGACAATGTGTCTAATGTCTGGCGTAAAAGCAGTAGATAGCTTGCTCATCCTAATCTAATCTGAAGTTGTGGGGTGAAGCACTAGCGTGTTTCTAGATTTTGTATATGCAATTCATACTAGATGTTTATACTTGATGTATGCCATTCATTCTTGATGTTTATTCTTGATATGTGCAGTTCACACTTGATATGTTATACTTGATACTTGATGTATGCAATTAATCACTGTACTTTTATATATAATAAAAGTAGTTTTTTTTAGCCATGCATTTTGTATGTGAACAATAGGCCTACTTGACCTAGGTTGAAGATAATGTAATGCAGTGCAAGTTATTTGTGCCAAAAGGGCCAGCTAAACGATTGCGTTATTCCTCCTCGCTCCCTGGTCTTCGGTAATACATAGGCTAATATTACATCTTACCGTACATTGTCGTTAGCCTACTGTAAATAGGCTAAGATTGTCTTTAAGGTAGAAATGAAACTTAAAAATAAACTAAGTTACGAAAGATATTAGTTCCCTAAGCCCACCCAAGTTCAACACACTTTGTTTAAAAATCCCCCTCCCAAAAGACTACTTACAAGTAAAAATTTTACTCCTTTGTAATTAATAAATTTGATGGAAGAGGGCCTTGAAAATTACTTTAGTTGACTATGAAATGGTTTCTTAAATTGTGTACGAACTCTGCACAGTAAAGGTGCAGGAGGTGATCTAAGTTTCTGTGCTTATGCCATACACCAATTCAAGCACAGCCTATGGTAGCCTACTACTGGTTTAAGACCAGACTTGCTGAAGCCAATGCCTACTGCTTGACGTCAGGGAAGCCCAATGAATCTTGCGTAGCCTACTCCTGCTCCTTTAAGAGCCAGTTTTAGGCCATGGGGGGAATTGTCGGTGTAAAACCGCAGCATGCAAGAACATCTAGTGGTTACCAAATTATGGGTGAACAACATGGTATTTAACAGGCTACGTGGTAAATTGCAAGGTCGCTGCATTGTGAGGGTTTGGGTATTGCTTTAGAAAGTTAGCTGCATTTTTACTAGGTGTGAAGCCTTTTATGTGTAGAGTTTATTTTTTTTAAGGCTTGCAGTGCATGCTGCTGTAAATGTGCATGCTAGAAATGGAATGTGCAAATAAATTTCCTGTAGACTTAAGTTTGCACTTATGCTGCATCTTTAATTTGTTCCCAAATAAAACCAAATGTACGTTCAATCGGTTTGAAGTGAAAGTTTTAAAACTTGTAAGGTTTAGTTCACTCAGTCTTAAATGAAAGTGAGAAAGTAAACTTATGTGTGCTTTTTTATCCCGCGAAAGGTGTGGTTTGACATATTGCCAAGCCTTGATCGTCTGTTGAAAGCTTGGAAGACATTCTGGACTGATAAAAACTTTCTAGTGTTTAGCATGTTGTACAAAGCAGTGTGATAATGCTGCTATAAATGTAATGCTTCATGCAACTTTTTTTGTGCGATGCTACAATGAAATACCTTATTACGTTCTTGTTCATGCAACATATTTTGAAATTTTATCTCTTGTTGCCTTGGGAATATATGCATTACCTGTGAATTTTAGCATTCATTCTCGTAATGCTGTGTTAATCCAAGGAAAGGAATGCAAATTTACAGGTAGTGTATATTTCCTAGCTGGCCCTGTTAAATTTGGCTTTTCATTAGCCTTTTCGGAAATGTACACTGCGTGTTAAATTTGCATTCCTTTCCGTGGATGTAACACAACATTGTGAGAATGAATGCAAAAATTCTAAGGTAATGTACTTATTTTCTTAGGCAAAAGAAACAATTTTCAGCTGGCCTGATTTGGGCTGACAAAATTATGTTTTGGGATTGTAGGTACTCATTGGCAGACCTATTTCTGGAAATAAATTAGTGTTACGGTGCTTTTTGATGTAGATTTTCATACATCGATGCATGTTTGTTGAATAAATTAAATGGGAACCTGCATAAATAGGAAGTGGTGGTGGGGGGGGGGGGGCAGCTTGCTTGACTCGGCCCGCCTGACGTTCCATGCAATTGCAAATAAACTAATCTCTAAGTTTACCATTTTGGCTCTCGTATAAGTCGCCCTCGCAGATAGCCGCACCCAGAAAAAAAGCTCTTAACCAAAAAAAGTGCACGCAAGCCAAATGTTTTCTGTGCAGGATTCATGACCAGTAATGATGCAAAAATGTTGGTGTTAATTATCAACAGCAATTTTTCTTATGCATTTGGAGGCCACGTTTGTTTAAAAACGTTAAGTTAAATGTTTTTTAGTAATAACTTCAGAAAAGTTGTAGCTTGCGACTTGCGGGTTGCACCATTGGAAAACTGGTAAAATGGTGCATTTGAATGTCAAAATCTGTCAATATTTAGCGAAATTGTGATGTCCACGTACCAGCCACAGGGGAAACAAAACATTTAATGTCAACTTACATCGAACGAATGCTCGATGTTGACTAACATCAACATCACGATGCATTAATAAAAAAATCTAATGCTAAAATAAATACAACAGGAAATAAGTTGGGTCATCCCTGATGTGCACATGCTGAAAAGGTTTCAAACTGAGCGTATGGTTCATAAATTGGCATTCATGCTGCAGGTGGCCACAAAATCTTCTTGTGAGAATTGTTCTATGTCAACTTTGATACGAAGTCCTGTTTTTAACCCTTAACATAGCCTAGATAATGACTTTATCCGTAGGTTTATTATTCGCCTTTCAAGGCTTTACGAAAATACATACTGGAGCCCCCCAGATGCTGAGGCATTTTCAAAAAATTTGACTACTGAAAGTATCTTGCTGCCCTGAGCATACGTAAGGTTGACTACTTTAAATAACACTTTTTAGGCGTATTTACTTTTATTACACCTAAAACGTGTTGAAAAATAACTACACGAAATAATTGGGACAAGTCCACATTGAATGTAACATCCCAATTTCATGTGGCCTATTTTTGTTTCAGCTTTTACTGCTTCAAATTTTTTTGTAGGCCCTATGTAGAAAGATTATAATTTAAATTTAAATCTAAGATTAATGATAGACTAGAAAAAAACTTTCGGTGAGCGAGAACGACTTGTTGCGTTAATGCACCTTCAAATGGAGGCAGGACATTGTTCGCTAACTCACTGTCAATAACAAACAAATAAGCATAATAAAATACTGTAGTATACTGCACCCGAAAAGCAGAGGCTGGCGCAATTATTAACAGTAAAGTCTATGCGTGCCTCGAAATTCGATGTTCCGTCCAGATTCCCGCCAAGGTAAATGAGGACTCACTTAGGTTTCTTCACGATAAGTGGAGCCACCATGTTATTCAAGTAGTCTCTAACCGACAGCAATATTAAAGAGCTGGTGTGCAGTTTCACTGTTCACTGCAATTTTTTTTATTAGTGCATAACCTTTATGCTTGTGTCACCAATAGTTGTGTACTATGGGCAACGGTTTCGCATCGAATGACCTCTTTAGAGGTTAGCAATTAAGATTTTGATTTACTAAATCTTGTGAATTCCCCAGTGTTTTGACCTAACCTGCAACTCGCCTACACTTGCAATTTTGTTGGATTATAATTGAACGAATGTGTTTTGTTTGGAAGTGTGGCTGACTCAATTTGCTTGAGGCCACTTTTTAGTTTCCTGTACAGCCGAAATGGCTAAAACTTTGACTGTCCATCAGTCGCGATTTTTCAGCTTCATTTTAGTCAAATTAGTTAAAAACACAGCAAAATAAAATGGATTCCGTGTAGCTAATAGGCTTTCTTGATGTAACTCGGTGAAATAACATTTGATTGTACCATTTAAGCACAAAAAAACACGCAACCGTAAAAACAAAAGGATTTCGTTAACGATGCACTTAACTCCTTTAAAATGGTCTTTATACAGTCAAGGGTAATATGGATTGATACCGTGTTGCATGGATGCATATGCTTACTGGACCAAATTCTCCCGGTAAAACTGTTACTTAAGAAATCAAATCTCTGCACCGTGTTATGTAAATGAATAAGCGTACTGTTGAAACCAATGTTTAGCTACTACTTAACAATATTGAAACGGGAGGTAAAAGTTAGGCCTAAAAGCTGACGATATGTCCACAATAAAAAACTTTGCCTAAATGCTAACTTATATTTTTAACTGGTAATAATTCTGATGGTTACTAGATTATACGATAGTGCTGTTGGAATGTGTGAGAAGTATGCGTTCAACAATTTTGGAAGTGTACTGAAGGCAGATTGTGACTAGGTTGATGCTGCACCCATTGTTGGGCACATCCACATTAATACGATGTGAGACACGTCAAATTAAAACTGAATATCTAACTTGAAATTTTTGAGAATGAAACTGACATTCTTTATTTGCCAAAACATCTTAACCTGTTAATTTGCATTACATTGTCCCCAATGGAATGTTCCCCTGGAGGTTTTTTCGGTGCGCGGTGCAGTCCTCCGTTACAAAAGCGAGAGCTCTAACGCAACGCTTTCGGCATTCATTTTCCTCCAGAGGTTCCTACACGTCACCTCGCTCCTTGGTTCCCCGCCTTTTGTCGGAATTTGGATTCACTGAGATGGCCGCCCTCGTGCTCTTGCTCTTCCTTTGTCCTCCGTCACCGCTGGGTCTCTGCCCTAGGCCATGCCGCTGACGGGCTGATCCTTCCCGCTACCTTCACCGATGCTCCTTTCGTTGGGTAAGCTGCTCTAGAAGAGTCTCCGCTTCAAGCCGGTCGACGGACTCCTCCCGCTAATCCATTAGACCTTTCGTCACTCCGCCAGGAACTTCAATTGGCGAAAGACAACTACCGTGAGGCTAAGAAATCTTCGCCGGGCAACGGGCGTTTCCAATCCGCCCCCGGTCCCCAACTCTCCATTGGACCTTTCATCAAATTCTTCCCGCAGGGGCCATAGCGTCACCCGCAGTGAAGTCCACCACATCGTCCGTGATGCTTTACAGGCAAAAACGAAAGACGATCCGATGCTGCCATCATTGTGTAAGTCTTCCGCCCGCCACGCCCGCACCAAGGATTGGGTTGTCAACTGCCAGTCATGAAAGCCACAAACGTGGCCCTCTTTCATCTCCCGGAACAGCCAAGAAATGAAAGGCCACAGCTCCGCTTGCCACTCCGGCGCCCCTGCCGGAAAAACCGCTTTAAGCGCCGCTGGCGCAAACCCACTTTCGTCACTCATCCCGGCGACTCCAAAGCACATACACTTCCCCGACTATGCAGCTGAGGACCCGACCATACCGTTAGCCTCGCTGCTAATGACTTGAAAAACTGTCCCGCATTGCTTTCTTTTCAAGCCATCACAATCCGCCGACGCACCCGTCAAGAGGTCTGAAGACCGGATTTGGCTTCGCTCTCCGCGACAAGGACTCCAAACCCCGCAGCCTCCTTGGCCAGTCAACAACTTTACTGACCTGCTGCCTACTCTGCAACGAGGGCTCCCTGCTCGGGAAAGGCGCCTCCCCCCCCCCATTCTTGACAAAGAGCCACCCACCCCTCGTCCCGTCCATGAAAATGGCTTATTTCGTCCACTCGAAGATGGTGCGACAAATCCCCGCAATTTCGACACCTATTCGGAATGTGAATTCCTTTGCGGGGAGGTTAAAATAGACTTCGGAACAGCCTTTTTCATACCAAAGAAAGCCGAAATTCCAACTAACGTCCTCTACGAAAATGACAAAGGCCTCTGCCTGAGCCTACGGGCTGCCTCGCAAGCAGACGTCTTGAACACCGCCGTCAACGCCCTTTGCGAAAAGCTTGCATCGTATGCAAGCCCTGAGGAAATTCGCAACCTTTTATCGCCGATTTCTCAACTCTTTCAAAAAGCCAGTTTTGCGACCTATCATTCTCTCAACTGTGCAACCAAAGCCTTGTTCAACACACTCCTTCTTCGGGGAAATAGCCCTTTTGTCAGCCAACAATTTGAATGTGTCAACTCGTCACTGACTCCGGAACCAGCTGATCCACGAGTCTGACACCCTTTTCCGAGGTTTAATCCTGACGCTCGTCCCGCACCTCTACATATCGCGGAAACCAAAGCCTTGCATCAAATTGGTCCTTTCACAAGAACAGGCAACCCACTCTGCGCGCGCCGCCAGATGACTGGAACAAGGCTGCCGCTCCTGCCTCCTCAAACAGTACAAACGAAAGCTCTTCCTCTCAACTGAGAAACCCACAGCCATTTTGGGCCGACCCTCCACGCTCTCATCCGCCCAACGCAACCAGCTCAAATGTGCCGCAACTCCCGACCGCCGCAGCTGCCACTCGTCACCGGGGGGAAGAAGCTCCTTTCGTAAAGTCCAGCAATGACACCTTTCTCCTCTCCTGCTTTCCGATCGGCGCAAGACTCCGGCACTTTCTCCCAGCATGGCAAAACTTAACCCGCAACTTAAAAATCCTCTCGATAATAAAACATGGCTTTTGTCCAACTCTTTTGGCATCCAATCCTCCTTGGGACTTTGGCCCACGAATTTCGGAATCGCTTTCATTCGAAGTCTCTGAACTCTGCAGAAGAAACCTATCCGACAATGCAACAACCCAGGACCGGGTTTCGACAGCACAATTTTCACTCGACCGAAAGTCTGGATCCTTTCGTCCGATTTTCAACATGAAACCTTTAAACAAGTTCATTCTCAACGAACACTTCAAAATGGAAACCTTGGGAACCATAAGTCTCTCCTTCAAACAAAACAACTGGACAGTCTCAATCGATTTGAAAGGCGCTTACCGCCACGTCCCTCTATACACGGCATCAACCCACCTATTTCGCTTCATCTACAACCAAAGGCTCTACGAATTCCACTGTCTTCCCTTCGGTCTAAATGCGGCACCGAGAATTTTCACCATGGTTCTAAAACCAATCTTAGCAAAACTATGTCCGCAACAAATCCAGGCCAGCGTGTGTACCTAAACGATTGGGCTCTCAACGACCCGGACCCACGCAAGCTCGAACTCAAGAGACAAAACAATCTCCTTGCTGAACCAATTTGGATTCGGAGTAAATCAAGCAGTCTCTTCTCACTCCAGCCCAGTCTTTCATTTTCCTCGGAGCATAGTTCAATCTACAGTCGGCAACAATCTCTCCCTCAGACCGAATTCAAGATTTTCTTTACATCTGCCTCTTTCGAGATCAATCGACTTTCTCACCTTGGGAATTGAACTCCCTCATCGGGAAGCTAGGTGCAATGGCAAACTTCGTTCCTTACGGCCACTGGATGGTTCGACCTCTCCACCATCACCGGATGGACAACTCGTCAATCGACCCAATCCATCCGGACAAACTCCCTTGAATGCAGACTTCCCTTTCGAGACCCTGCTATGGTGGTCAGACTATAACAAACCTTGCAAAGATGATCCCTCTCCCGATTGCATCATCTTCACCGATGCATCCAAACACGGCTGGGGAGCCCACCTAGACGGCCAGGAAACATCAAGGACCACAAACATCCAGGAACTTCGTGCAATCCTCCTTGCCTTCCCACACTTTCGGCCGCAAATCCAAAACCAAGTCATTCAGATTCAAGCCGACAACACGACAGCCCTGGCTTACATCCGCAAAGAGGGAGGAACGAAATCAAGATCTCTACACAATCTGACTTCAGAAATTTTCAACCCCTTTGCATCCCAAACATCACCCTCCTACCCCTACACATCCCAGGCAACAGGAATGTGATTGCAGACTCACGCCGGGCATATGGTGCCTCAAGAAATCCATCTGCGAATCTCCCTTTAACATCTGGGGTACTCCGATGCTAGACCTATTCGCCACGAAGCATACTGCCAGACTTGCCCACTACATCAGCCCGATTTCAGACGAGAAGGCAATGGCTGTAGATGCCCTGACATCCCATGGCACAACCTGTACGCATACCTGTTTCCTCCTTTCAAACTACTACCGCAGGTCCTTCAGAAAATACAAAGCCAGAGCCTCTTCCTCCTAATAGTCCCACTCTGGCCATCAGCGGTGTGGTTCCTGTTCCTTCTAAATCTGGTAAGTCACTCCAAGAAGTCTGCCTCTTCTACCAGATCTTCTATCACAACAGAAAGGGACAAAACTACACCCGAATCTGGAATACCTCAACTACATGGGTGGCTACTATCGTCAAACTCAAGAAGGCTGGAATTCATCGAGAAGAAGCCGAGCGCATCACTTCAAAAGCAACCAGACTCGACCAACCGCATGTAAGACAGTCACTGGTCCTAATGGCTTCATTGGTGTATCGCAAGGAAGACTAATTGACACCCCCCCCCCTTTACCAGACCTTCGGTTTTTTTAGTGATCTTTTTAACACCGACAAATTGAAAGACTCAACGATTCTCGTCTACCGCTCTGCCCTGAACTCTGTATTCAAAGCTACAAACGAAACTAAACTACTAGACGACTACCGCATTTCCTCTTTACTTCAATCCTTCGAAAACGAATGTCCCACAACCAGACAAACTGTAACCGACTAGGATCTTTCTCTCGTTCTTCAATCTCGAATAGAACCATACGAACCAATGCAAGACAGATCGCTCCATCTCATATGACCCGGAAAACTGTCTTCCTTGTAACCCTCGCAGCTAGTCTACGCTGTTCAGAAATTCAAGCCCTCTCGGCCGACCCAGCCTACTGCATTTTTGGACCAAACTTCTCTTCCGTCACCTTTCACCCAAGAACATCTTTCAGAGGCAAAACTCAAAAACCGTCTGAACCTTCCAAGCCAATCACCTTCCCAGCCCTTTCAAATCTAGTAGGGGACGAACCTGAACACATTCAGAGGAAAATAAATGCCAAAAGCGTTCGAGCTCACTTTTATAAGGGAGGACTGCACCACGCAGGCACAGTAGGGCATGCAAGCAGACGTCTGTGCACTGGAAGAAACCTCCAGGAGAACATTCCATTGGGGACAATGTAATGCAAATTAACAGGTTAAGTATGTTGTAGGCAAAGAAACCATTTTTATCTGGCTGGGCTGAGGGCCGGCAAAATGTTCTTTTTATACAGGGTGTTCGGAAATTGGTGTCAAATATTTTGAGGGTCCGCTGTGTGATCAAAGATAAGAAGAACAAGTCCTATAAACATGGGTCCGGAAATGCACCAGTCTTTAGTTA
>JAHWFP010241028.1:118699-138943 GCA_023313725.1 Lithobius niger
ATCTCCAAGAAAGGATTTACCACCTTCTTTAGGAGCGCGAATCTTAAGTCACTTTTGTTGAGAAGCAAAAAAAAACTAAAGTGCTGAACGAGAAACGCAGAAAATGAGAGAAAACCATGGGAAATGTAGCTAATACCAGAGAAGGTATGTATCGTGTCCCCTGGAATGGGTGCAGTGCTGTGTACATCAGTGAGACAAGAAAAGAAGTAAGAACGAGAATTGGCCAACACAAGTGACACCAGGAATAAAATGAGACCACAGCATTGCACTCCACTGGATGGGAGAAAACAGAAATGCTCATCAGCTCTTAACACAGCGAGTGGCACTCAACTGCCTAGCATCAATCGCCATCCAACACCACAGAAGACATTCTGTCCCACTGATAAACACCCAGGGGCTGTCAAACCGCATATAGTGCACCTTGTGGGAAAAGAACTGGATTCCCTGCTCCAGCGCAAGTGGTTGGAAACAAGCGAACGAGAAAAGCAGGAACGCAGCAGCGTTGAAAATATGAGGCCACAACGTTTTTCAGAATGGTTGCCGTGTTCAAAAAACCAGTAGGGAAGATGTAGAAAAGCCAATAACCTAGGATGCCTGATGAAGACAAGCATTTCTGTCGAAAATTAGCAAGGTATTGTTAATATCTGCATTTTGAAAGTGAGCAAAAATGAGTTTCGAACTTTATACGAACAATAATGTGCGAGCGACAGCTCATGAATTTAGGTTATTTTTTTTTCACAACTAACAGTACTTCAAAAGATCGGGTCCAAGCTACTAGTGCACCAGTTTTTGTTATTTCGTTTTCAGTAGCAGGTGTCAACCAGTTTACGATGGGGAGGAGACAGACTGACCCTATGCAACATTTTTACTTGTGAGGCCATGAAATTTTTTGCACTAACTATTCTTCTTTGGGTTTTTGCTATACAGTTTAACGACACAATGCAGAGTTAGGAATGATGTTTCGGTATCTAAATAAGCAAAATAATTGTGTATTTGGACATCAAATATCTTTAAATTTTTGACATAATTATTGCAAAATAAACATCAAACCTTACTATATCTGTCTCCATGGGTAAGTCTTTCTGCAGCAGGGCCAGCTGTTCTGAGATGTAGCGTCACCCCTTTTACAATTCTTCGCAAAATTGATCATAGCCTCGAAAGTTAACTGTATGGCATTGCCCTTCAGCTTTAAATAAAGCTGGTAAAACCAATGTAAAACAAAATAGCCTGTATTACAACTATCAATTAGTGTTGGGCGGTATACCGGAAATGCAACAGTACCAAATACCGTGCCTTGTTAAAATACTGGTATTGTTTTAATATGAAAAAGGCGCTAAAATTATAACAATAGTTCAGTCAGTCCTTGTGTTGTAGTGCTCAAAAGCAGTGTAATAATCAGTTAAAGATCAACAATGGTAAAATTGGATTTCTAAACAATGTTCAAAAGTGGAGCCAAATTTCTGTAACTTTGATGCTACAACCAGAGTAAGAACCAACCGAAAAATAAAATTGGTCAGTGGTCTACTTGGTGATTATTTTTTGTGTATTTTTTTGGAAGGGGGGGAGGGGCTACGAAAATGAAATTGATGGTTCCATTTCCAACCTTAATTAGTTTGATTAGGCTACTTATACCAAAGGAAGTACCGCCAAATTTTAAGAACCGTTAAATACAGAGTACCGCAGTACCTAGGCTGGTACCGGCACCTCACAAAAATGTCGGGTACCGCCCAACACTACTATCAATATGAGTAATGGGCCCAAGATTTTGATTCAATAACCTGGGAATTTCCTGGTAAATAAAAATGTCGGGCCTGGAAAAGTGCTGGAAAATGTAAAAATAGCCCTAGTCATGTAATAATCCTGGAAATTCGCTTGACAGCTGTATTCTGTCAGTGTGCAATTTGTTAAAACACAATCACAAAAGTAAAAAATAAAATTATTCATAGTTTGCAGAAACTAAACCAATAAATTGCTATATAGAAACCGAATTGTACAGATTCCAGGGGTAGTGCTTTCTTGTGCTGGTGTTTCAGTGAACTGAATGTGGATAAGATTTTTAATAAACTTGTATTTTATTGTTGTATTGTCTGTTAATTACTCATTTGTGATTCTTTAATTTTCATTTACATGTTCTGGAAAGATTCTGGAAAGTCTTAAAATTTTAAGTTTACAGGCGAGTACGACCCCTGATTCATTTAAAGTTTCACTTTTATGACATCACTGTCTATCTATAAGGCTTCGGAAGTTAAATATTTTCATATATTCTGGAAGAATTTAGCCTTAAGGCATGCCTTTTTTGTTCGCGTTGATTTCTGGTGGCCCCTGTTCATGGTTGACTCGACACCCTAAACGTTTTTTTTTCTATTGAACAAGGTCCCTAATTAGTTACTCTTGCTTTCCCCAACCCCAGCAAAGTAATCTCAGCATGGCCTTGCATGCTTAATGAGGCGATCTTTCAGCTGGTTTAACATCACAATTTAAACCACTTCAGTGACTTGAGGATATCCTTCTGTCAAGTGGGTAATTACTGTCAGATGAAAGATTGCTAGCTCAAGGTTTGTGTGTCTCAAGACTTAAAAGTGAATTTAGCAAATTAAGCTGCTATTGAAAGTTGAAAGTTGAAAGTTTTTGGCCTACAGTTTGGATTACTTTTAATTGAGGAAGGAGAGACTTTCGTTAGGCCGCTGCGTATCACTTGCTGAGGTGCTTGGCTCGTTAGCAATTTTTATAACACTTTACCAAAACAATTTCTGTCATTGTGTTTTCTGTCAGTATGTATATTGTAGGCTCACTATTTGGAGAAAGACTATGGGAAAACTGATTTTTCGTAGTTTTTTCTGCCAAGTGATTCAGTGTGGGATCCTGGTAACTCATTACTTTGTTAGCTGCTCAAGTTGACTACATGTGGCGTCCTCTTTGCCGTAAAATGTCACTCAGCATACTTTGGTACTTACACTTGCTCATACTAAGATTTATAGATCCAAGTTTTCCAGTTTAAAGTAGTTAACTAAAAAAAAAAGTTGTTGCTGACAAAAAAAAACACTGGTAATGGCGTTCAATGATATTAAACTGACAACATATTTTTCTGCGTCTTGTATTTCTTAGATTTTCGGGTTAAGTGCCAACCGGCACATTTTTTTTACTTAGTCAGGAACAAATCTGTAGGACCTAGTTCAAAGTTCCTCGGTGACTAAAGATAATCGATCCAGATTTGACTAGCTAATTTTCAGCTGATCATAAAAGTAAATTTCTTTTAAGTCATTGGCCTTTGTCAAGCACATGGGTGTGCTGGACACACGTGCTATAGAGTTCTGAATTTTTGATGAAATTTTGCTCTGCAAGAGTTAACTGTCAGGCTGGGCTGGCAGTAGCTTCCTGTGTCTATTTCGGCATGAGCGGAAAATGACTAACAGGTGCGCCAAATTCGGGTGTACACATTTAGAAAAAAAAATTCTTTTTAAAAATTACTTTAACCGATATAGCGATTATAAGAAAGGTAATCAACAAAAAAATGTCGCTATCAGTAACCGTTGTCTGGATCCCCAGCCCGATTCCGTAGTTAGCCAACCTATGCCAGCCAAATGACTGCTAACCCTAACCCTCGGTAAGGAGGAAGCAATTAGTAAAAATGTAAGCAAGAAGGGTTGGGTAGTATTTGACTGGCAGGTTTTCTAATGAAAAGCTTACGCAAAGGGACTCGGGAGCACAGGGCCGGACCAAGAAAGAATTATGTGCAGAAGACTAATTACGTGGTCTGCATCGTATGGGTAGGGTTGGAAGGGGGACAGCAGCTGAAAATTTGACGATTTCTCTGTCCATGCTGTGAGTCATTCAAATGGATTCGTGACAATTCGGTTCCAAAATTGTACAGATAGTGCGACAATTCAGTTGCAAATAAAATATAAAAAATTCAGTCGCCCCCATATCGCCATATAGGCATGCTCTTAAATCTATATTGCACCAAAATGTCGCTAAAATTTCTAAGATTAAGAAACATAAAACTTGGGACCATCCTATCATAGTTGGTCATCAATTTTTATCTGGCATTTTACTTATATTTCTACTTGCCGTGAAAAATACATTACACAATTATTAGCATTCTCCTTCTAATGCTGTTTCAACTAGAGATAAGACAAGTTCTTCCGGTCCACTGCACAGCCTCCATTGCATATATAGTCGAAGCGGAGCGACAGAGCTCACCATTTCTTTAGTAACCGCGCTGTTCACTTCTGGAAAGACGCTGTGCTTACCGTCCACTCCAGCTATCCGTATCCTCCTCTGCATCCGCCTAGAGGATCCCACGAGCAAAGGGACGCCAAGGGAATCCCCCCCCCCCTCCTTGTTCATCCGCGTCGCCTGTTCCTTCATTCTTCGAGAACGCTGAGGTCCTCGAAATCACTACGGAACAGGATATGTTGGAGCCTCCGCGTCCCAATCTGCTTTTGTCGGAATCGTTTCCTCCGCTTTGTAATACGACCGTCACATCCCCTATCCCGTGTGGACAACCTCCACCAGCTTTGGACCTGCGATCCTTATCCTCCGAACTTTGCTCGCACTAAGGAGCGTTATGCACGCTTAAAACTGCAGATCAAGGCACGGAAAGCGGCGGCTAAACACGCCTCATCCGCATCCGCTCTACCACTGGACCTTTCTTCTCGATCCTCTCATACCTCCAGACGGACCGAGGATCCGCTTACCCCTTCGCAAGTCCATTCCCTCATGGATGCTTCGCTGCAGACTTTCAAGCGGAAAGAACCTGACTACACCTCGGCTTGGTTGGCTTCTCTCCCCAAGTGTCCCTGTACACGGGCATCCGCCGGTCCATCCTCTGCTGACCCCGCCGCCTCGTCCGCCGCCTCCGCCGCCATCCTCCCCGCCAGACGGTCAGGATCCGTATTACTCACCGGACCGTTCGGACTTCGGCCTAACCGAGCCGCCATTTCTCAATGATCCAGATTCTTCCGAGATTCCGCTACCCGACTTGCTACGGACAGGAGGAGATTATCCCCGATTGCTTTTTATATCAGCTTTCCGCATCCATCCCGGATGCAGTCAAAAATAGGGGACTAACCACAGGTTATGGCTTTGGCCTTCACGACCAACCATCCCTTCAACTGCCTCTCCTTGGACAATCCACGACATTGCTCACTACCCTTCTTCGGAACGGCGAGATCCTTTTAGGTACTGGGTCCTCTCTGGAATTAGACAAGGACCATCCTCCTCCGTGCCCCGGCCGAGAAAATTACTTTTGTCCCGTTGGGGAAGGCACTGGCAATCCTCGCAACTTTGATACCTATCCTCAATCCGAGTTTTTAACAGCGGATACAAAGTTGGATTTAGGATCCTCCCTTTATCTCCCTCGACGAGCTTCAGTTCCAGTCTTTGTTCTACGGGATAACGACTGTATCCTCCGCCTTGGTCTTCGCGCCCCTTCTCAAGCGGATGTTCTCTGCACAGCCGCCAATGCAATGTGCGAACAGCTCTACTCTGATCTGCCTGAGGATACCCGTCAGCTCACCTTTCTCATTAATCAAGTCTTTAGCAAAGGATGCTTTGCCACCTACCATGCACTTAACTGGTTCAGCAGGGCCTTTTTCAATTCCACCTTGCTGCTTTGAGAGGTTGCTCTGAACACTGCACCTAACCTCCATGCATCTACCCGCAATCTCCTCCGCAATCAACCGATCCATGAGACTGTCTCTTTCGAGGTCTTATCCCAAAGGTGGCACCGCACTTGGACATATCACGAAAGCCACGCTTCGCTGAGTCTCTGAGCTCTATTCGTCCCTCCTCCGCTCATCCCAAAACGGACGCTCCGCTAGGTCTGTCCCGTGATGTCAAAACTACTGATCATCCGCCTCCTCGGTCCGCTTTGCCCTTTCCATACAAACCCCAGGGCTGCGGACGAGGACGCACCCTGGGCCGTTAATCCTCCGATTCCGGACCTCATTCTAAACGTCGCACCCCTAGATCCTATTGACACTCATCCTCCCCTACAAGCTGTAGGGGGTCGTCTTCGGTTCTATGCCAAAGCCTGGCATGCGCTTACCGTCTAGCCCGTGCTTCGTGCAATCGTGACCGACGGCTTCAAACCACGGTTCTTCAACAAGTGATCCGCCATGGGATCGTCAGGCCTCTCCTTCAAGCCCTTTAAGTTTGGAAATTCTGTCCCTCCCCCGTTCTCATCGGGATTTTACAGCGACATTTTTTTGTGACAAAGACGGAGGCACTCGACTGATATTCAATCTCAAGCCTCTCAACCAATTCATAGACAATCCGTACTTCTAGATGGAGGCCGTATCCTCTATCCGCGAGTCCCTTCGTCTT
Source organism: Lithobius niger (assembly GCA_023313725.1). Taxonomy (NCBI): domain Eukaryota; kingdom Metazoa; phylum Arthropoda; class Chilopoda; order Lithobiomorpha; family Lithobiidae; genus Lithobius; species Lithobius niger. The sequence goes on from JAHWFP010241028.1 coordinate 125,027, forward strand.
CACGACTGGACGGTGTCACTGGACCTGGCTGACGCCTACCTACACATTCCCCTACATGCGACTGTCCGCCACCTATTTCGTTTCGTCCTCGACAACACTGTACAAATACCTCTGTCCACCGTTCGGACTCAACGCAGCCCCGAGGATCTTCACTTGTTTCCTCCGTCCGGTCTATGCGCACCTCCACCAGCAAGGTATCCGCTTCCACGCTTTCCTCGACGACTGTCTCCTCTCTCATCAATCCCCCTCCTGCTTGCTGGAACAACTACGCGCCGTCGTGTTACTTTTTCACCGGCTGGGCTTCGGTATCAATCTCCCAAAATCCCGTCTTGTGCCGGCTCAACACTTCATCTTCCTCGGAGTATCCTTCGACCTCGCCCCGTCTCTGGACCGAATCCGGTCCCACCTGCTAACCTCTCGACAGTTCCTACGACAGCCCTGATATACTTTCCAGGACCTTGCTTCTGCCATCGGGACAATCTACTCCTTTGCGGATCTGGTCCCCTACGGCAGGTGGATGGCTCGTCCCCTCCATCACTACCGTCTGACACACGGGGGGGGGGGGGGGGGACTTCAACCTTGCCCTCAAGATGTCCCCTCAGATCCGGGACTCTTCCTTTCCGACGACAACCTTCCTTTGGTGGTGAACTTAACCACGTCCGTTCCTCTTCACGAGCAACTCCCCGACCTTCACCTATTCATGGATGCCTCTCAGCTGGGCTGGGGAGCACATGTCGGCAACCTCACAGCCTCCGGTCTATGGTTCAGATCCACATCGACAATACAACTGCAGTAGCTTACCTCCGCAGAGGCGGGGGGGGGGGGGGGCCACTCTCTCCACCACATCACGTCCGAAATTTTCCGCCTCTGTATCCTCTCCCGTACTCACCTCCTGCCACTCCATATTCCTGGGTCCCTCAATCTTATTGCCGACTCCCTCTCTTGCAAGAAACCTTCGATCAGCGAATGGGTGCTCCATTCGTCCGTATGCCATGCTCTCTTCCGCTTGTGGCATCTACCAATGATAGATCTCTTTGCCACGAGGTTCAACAACAGACTTTCTCTGTTCATCAGTCCCCTGCCGGATCCCCGAGCTTGGGCAGTGGACGCCCTCACTTTGGATTGGAATCACCTCCATGCTCACGCCTTTCCCCCGCCTCGCCTTCTGCCGCTAGTACTCTGCAAGATTGCCAACTGCGGACCACCAAGTCTGGGGACAGTTCTTTTACTGGAAAAATAGGAACATACATAAAAAAAATTCTTAATATACAGGGACATCCACAAAAAAATGCTTAACCTTTTAGTCTTGGGGAAAAAGTCCAAATTTTTTCTTGGTTAAAAAAGTTAAGGACTTCTTAAGAGGCCAAAATTCTTTATTTTTTTGAAATATTTGAAAAGCATTTAAATGTTTTACTTTCGTTCAGTGTAGTCAGTTTGCACTCGGCAATTTACCATAGTGCATCATGCCTACACCAAATGAAAGTTAAAATGTTTTCAAGTTCTTTTCTTGAAGTGTAATACGACCCACTTTCTCAGAATTGGAATTTTAATTTGATCCAAAAAATCTCATATTTGCACCTTTTCCAAAAACTAAGTTCGATTTGGAGGTACTTCAGGTGGTTTTTTTGTGGACCACTGAGGGTGAGCTCGGGTACCTTACACATTTAAATAAGTCATTGTTGAATAACGTAATGAAGGTTTACTCGTCAGTTTCTGCGTGCAAACTCTGTGGTTACTGCTCTCCAAGCCATCACTACTCGCACTCGTACTCCAAGGACGGCTGGTGTGCCTTCACGTATCTGGAGTGGGAGAGCAAGGGATCAAATTCCCCAAGCCACACGGTGTTCCGTGGAGCAGGATTCTTATAGCATCTCAACAGTAATAAGTAATATAATGAAGTTTGTGCATACAAAGTTGGTGGTTACATGAAGTTGTCTTTACTCCTGGGACGGCCGGTGTGCCTTGCACATAAGTGAAGAGCGGGAGAGCAAGGGATGATGGCTGTAGTGTGTGAACTCTAGTTGTATAGGGCAATCATTACACCACCCTGTATTGGGATAATTATTTGCTGGAAATCCCTCTGAAAACAAATTAAACTCTTCATTGGATATAATCTAGTTGCTGAGGGTGGTTCTGTGACCATTTCAATGTATGGAGAATCACTCAGTGGATCATGTAGGTAACCTGTTCGTGTGGGCATTTGGCCTCCATATTGGAAAATGGCCGCCAAAAATCAGTTTTTTTCCAAATACTGCCGTAAACACAAATATTTTAAAAGGACAATGTGAAGCAAAGTTGTAGAAAAAGTGATTTTAAACGACTTCCCAAGAATGACTTGTCCTGAAAAAATTAATAGTATAGACGCTACAGCTGTTTTATAAAGTTTCGATTTTCGCTGTATTACATACATTTTCACCACTTTTACGTTACTAGGACTTCTTCAAACAACTATAACTCGGCCCCTATATAAGTTACCTTGCTGAAAAGAACAAATTTAAGCCTTTCCATCAAGCCTAGTTGTAGCAAGCCAAGTTAATAAGACATATAACTGAAGTACAGTGAAGTAGATAAACATTAATACTGGACAGGTTAACTAACGCCCCGCTTTGATTGTATTTCTAAGCGGTTATAGAAACAGCCTTCCTTACATAATTTATTGCAAAACTTAAATATCGTAGTGAATCGGATATATAATATATAGTTGAAAATAACAGAATATTGTTATGAATTATTACATAATAATTCAATTTTTTTTCTCACAGGTGAAACTAACAAGATGGATCATCAATTGAATACTATTAATCAAAAAAAAAATCTTCCCAGCAAGGAGATATTGTTGATTTATGTATTATATATCAGCAAAATACCGATGAAAGTGTGATGTCAACAAAAAACGGCTGCCAGCGCATCAGGAACGCTGCGGAACTTCGCGAAGATCATGTTCTTGTGATACTAAAAAACATTCCAGGGCATCTCTTGTTTATCATATGAACAATAATTGTTATAAATTATATACTCATAAAGCACAGCTAGAGAAGGTTTCCAGCACAAAACGAAGGAAGATCAAAGATGATGTCAATCTAGACGATGCTGGAAGTAGTCGTACGTACACATCCTGCTCTACGTGGTCAGGTGTGTCTGCTCAAACTCTCCCGAGTCAAAAAGATCCTAACAGGTCAGAAGTATGGGTATATGCGGACAAATGGAGTACTCTGGTAAACACGAAAAGTACAGAATTGTGAGGAAGGCAGAGCATCAAACTTTTAATGGCAGCCAAGCACTTTTAAGGGTGAAGTCTATACAAGAATTGCTGATCTAACAGATTTGGACGACACTGCACATCTTTAGGTCATATTTTGACTTTTTTAAAGAAATGTTCCCCAGAAGCATCGTTTCCAATGTTCAAAGTATGTGTTGACTGTATCTGCAAAGGTGGGATGTTAAAAAGTCCTGAAAAGAATGTTAAAATAAGCTTTGTTATTTCCGTTGCTTCCCTAGATGACTGCAAGTGTTGATCATCACCGAATCTGTCATCCAGATCAAAATTCAATTCCAAAGATGTTTTTCTCAATAACTGTCCACTTTCCTTTATGATGTCTGTAGTTTCTCAGTAACATCTTCAACCGATACAGAAGAATCAAATGCCATTTCTGACTTATTGGCTTCAACTGGACTAGAAAATGTAATCTCTTCACCAAATGTCTTTTCTAGTTGAGATTTAACAGCTCAAATTTTAACTTTTTCATCACCTAATCTGTCGTTAATTTTCTTTGTAACATCCGATAAAACAAAGGTGGTGCCGCTCTTTAATTGAGGTTTCATTTTCTCAGTCTTCAGCAAATATTTCGTTTCATGTCAGGTTACTTGTCGATCATATCGAAGAAGGTAACTACTAATATACCCTACATGACATTATAGGCCTGATGCAAATACACTTTTCAAATCTGTCAGATCATCAATTCTTGTGTAGACTTCATCTTGAAAGTTCTTGGCTGCCATTAAATGTTTTGAGGCGCTGCCTTCCTCACAAATTCTGTACTTTTCGCGTTCGCCAGAGGACTCCATTTGTTCGCATATAACACATACTTTTGACTTGTTCGGCTCTTTGACTCGGGAGAGTTGAAGCAGGCACACCTAACCGAGTAGAGCAGGGTGTGTAGCTATACTTCCATCATCTTCTAGGTTGACATCGTCTTTGATCATACTTCGTTTTGTGCTTTATGAGTATATAATTTATAACAATTAATGTTCATATGATAAACAAGAGATGACCTGGAATGTTTTTTAATAGCGCAAGAACGTGATCTTTGCGAAGTTCTGCAGCGTCTCCGATACGCTGGCAGCCGTTTTTTGTTGACGTCACACTTTCGCCGGTATGTTGCTGACATATAATACATAAATCAACAATATCTCCTTGCTGGAAAGATCCTTTTAGATTAATAGGATTCAAATGATGATCCATCTTGTCAGTTCGTATGTGAAAATAAAAAAGAAATGCTTATTATGTAATAATTCATAACAATATTCCGTTATTTTCAACTATATATTATATATCCTTTAAACTACGATAAAGTTTTGCAATAAATTATGTAAAGAAGGCTGTTTCTATAACCGCTTAGAAATACAATAAAAGGTGGGGCGTTAGTTAACCTGTCCAGTATTAATGTTTATCTACTTCACTGTACTTCTGTTATCTGTCTAATTAACTTAGCTTGCTACATCTAGGCTTGGTGGAAAGGCTGAAATGTGTTCTTTTCAGCAAGGTCAAAAAAATTAAGGTAACTTGTATAGGGGCCGAGTTATAGTTGTTTGTAACATAAAAGTGGTGAAAATGCATGCAATACAGCGAAAGTCGATATTTTACTTTAAAAAACAGCTGTAGCATCTATACTATTCATTTTTTTCAGGAAAAGTCATTCTTAGGAAGTTGTTAAAAATTACTTTTTCTACAGCTTTGCTTCACATTGTCCTTTTAAAATATTTGTATTTACAGCGTTATTTGGAAAAATCTGTTTTTTGGCGGCCATTTTCCAATATGGCGGCCAAATGCCCCCATGGTCATTAATCACCCTGGTGCATTTTGATATTGGACAGTTTACCTACATGATCCACTTGAGTGATTCTCCATACATTGAAATGGTCACAGAACCACCCTCAGCAAGTGGACTAATAGCCTGAACAGTAAGAAAAACCATGCACATGCAGAATCCTCTCCCCCTCCCCTCCCTGGCCTACAAATAGTGTTAGAAGGTAAGTTTTAGGTTTGTCAATTCCCTATTTTCAGTTTAAAAGTAGTTAAATGTGTGTTTTCAGAGCTTTAACTGTTGTGGTATGGTTGCAATATACAGCTTTCCTTGTATACATCTTCTGGATGGTACACCGAATTTTTATGCTGGAATCTGGACGGTACTTTGAATGCGAGGCGCACATAACCTCGCTGCTTTCCTGGTGCGATATATTACAGTATTACGATTATTTGTGGTGTTGTTTCTTATTGAATGAGTGAACAAAGCGAATGATGTCCTATTTTTACATTGGCGGACTGGCCAGGGAGGGAAGGGCGGAATATTTCTCCTGGCCTCTAATTCTCCAGATTTTTTTAAAAATCCGTAACAGGAAGACTCACGCAAGTTTTATTGGTTTGATATTAGTTTAACCAACAGATTTAAAATTACAAATAATAATAAAGATAATTATAAAATGCTAGTAAAACAAGTACTTTGTAATGAGTAACTTAACAAAAATTGGCCACATGAAATTGCAGTGTTATATTCAATGTGGAATTTGTCACAATTTTCGTGTGAATATTTTAACTTTTGTTAATACACCTAAAAAGTTTAAATAAATTTAGAGTAGTCAACCTCACGTACCCTCAGCGCAATATTTCTCCTACCCCCCCCCCAAAAAAAAAAATGACATGCTGAATTTACTGAAAATATGGTGTTTGAAGATTTTAAAAATGTAAAAGTCGGATGAACAAGAACAAAGGGAACGGGAAACTAAAACTAAGCTTTCAGTTTTTTAAGAAAACTAATATCAGCGCCTGATGAAAACTTATCTGGTCAATGATTGCATCGTCGCTCACAAGATTCTGGCTCATTTGCCGTATCGTAGCCGAAGTTACGAGACACATTTTTTTTTAATATAATGTGCAGTATAGTAGATATTCTTCAGTACACCACACATTCAGATTTTTTAGTAGTGTCCTGTTGGTATATCTGCCGTTACAACTGCATACATCAATTACACATTTTTCTTTATTCTGCCATACAACACGTCGAATTACTAATGCAGTGTATATTGCATCCTAGTTTTGAACAGTAACTTGATTTGCTTGTTTTCAATAACTTTTGCAGTTGCCAATGAAGCTTGGGTTACTCTTGCCACAAATGACTCTTATGCTCTTGGAGCACTGGTTCTGGCCCATTCCTTGAAACAAGTTGGCACCAACAGGCAATTAAGCATCTTAATTACACCAGATGTAACCCAAGGAATGAGGTTAGTTAACTAAAATGTACTCTGTAGGTTTTAGTTTCAGATGTGCAGATTTCAGTTGCTCAGATTGCATTGTGCAAAATAAGGCTGTGTACAATTCTTGAATATGTACACTTTTAACCAATTGGAAGTCCGAATTGATGTTGAAAATGCGAATTATTCGGTGATATGTTCTTCATAAGCTACCTTCATGCCAATTGCAAGAACTTTGGCCACTGGTTTCTACTTCTTGCACTGTTTTTGAATCGTACGGCGTTACTTCCGCTGGCATATTGTAGTGATGGTTCTGCTGTCTTGCTCAGTGGATGGTGAAGTTTGCGGGGCTTAATTCCCACTAGTGTTAAGAGAACAAGCAATCCTAAACATGACATGTTGCACTAAGTTAGCTCTCACTATAGGTCAGCTAAGTGTTAGGTTAGCATGTTAAAACACTCGTGAGGGGAATACGAGGAGAATACTCAGGAGGTAAGCAAAGGCATGTTCCTGGTGGTAATTTAACAAGCACAAACTGGACTAAGTTTCTGCAGAAACTACTGCTTGTATTTGGCTCCATTCTACTGAATGTGAAATCATTTTTGTTTTGTATGTGCCGATTATTGTACTGGTTTAGCATTACTAAATGTTTTTAAATAAATTTGGTTATACTTTTGCTAGGGAACACCTATCCTCGGTCTTCAACAGCTTAACCGAGGTCAACGTTCTTGACAGTGGAGATGCTGCAAACTTGGGTCTTCTTCAGCGGCCTGAACTTGGAGTCACGTTTACTAAACTTCATTGCTGGCGGCTGACACAGTACTCCAAGTGTGTATTCCTGGATGCTGACACGCTAGTAAGAACTCCTCTTGACGTACCGTATTTAACAAATATCTTAATAAAATGTGGAATTCGTTTTGAACCAAACCCAGGTCTCGGTATTAACGATTTGGTCAATATTTTATTGGATTTCAAATTTTGTAGTAAAAATCTCCTGTTCTTCTCAATTCTCCTTGGATTGGCTGTTCTGAGCAATGGAGATTTACTATCTCTGTAATAATGAAGTCGGCCTTCAAACAGGAGTTTGAGATAGTTTTAGTTCAGGTTATTCGAATGTAATTTAAAGTATGTAGTTGGAAATTTAATCGCCAGGAAACCATGCGTTTTATTTTAAGTGTTTGAAAAGTACACTGGTTAACAAGCCCTTTTGTATTGCTAGAACTTAAAAAAAAAAAAAAACCATAAGCCCGCCCATACAATGAATAAACCATGATATTGGGTTATCTTCCGTGCCGAGAACATTTTCAGCTGGTTTGTAGGAGTGAAACAATTCTGCTAAATCCTGGCTGGCTTTTTTTTGTAGGCCAGTTATCCTGTGTGCCTGCAAGGCCAGGCAGAGAAAATTACCTGGCTTATGGGCACGGGGTTAGAATTTTAAGAACCAGACAACCTGGCATTTTATTTTATAAGTCTTACTTTAGCGCCCAAAGCTTGGAAGAGTATGTCAATGTAAAAAAACTATTTGCTAATGTGTTGGACAAATTTAATTGTGGTTTGTGGAGGAAAGTAAGGAAAATTCTGGACTTGGCTTGTCACGGAACTGGTAAAGCAAAAATGAGGATTAAAGATTTGAATGTTAATGATTGATAGTCCTATCATATTGGAAGGGTGCCACTGTGGCTTGGGCTTTTTCTAGTTCTCTCCGAAAGGTACTAATAACAATCGTGAAGATGTGACGATGTTGCGTCTCCAACTCCTTAAAAGATGCTGTGGCAAAGTTAAAAAATAATAACGTTTGGATCACAAAGACATCTAAAAAGCACCATTCAAACTCTTTATTTGGGTAAAATCAAACTGCATTCTCATAACCATTTTTAAATTGTGAGGTTTCAACAGTTTGTGTAAAGTGTCTTAAACTTGTTGCACATTTAAAAAATATGGCAGTTGTCTATTTTAATATTAATTTTTTTTTTCAGCTTTTGCAAAATGCTGATGAGCTCTTTGAAAGAGAGGAACTTTCAGCAGCCCCAGACATAGGATGGCCAGACTGTTTCAACAGTGGTGTCTTTGTATTCCGGCCATCTAATGAGACTTATGACTCACTTGTTAAGTTTGGTGTTGAACAAGGAAGTTTTGATGGTAGGTGATACAGAACAGGCCTCTGAAACTTTGTTAGTATACGCTAACGAGTTATTAGGGCGTTACATTGATGGCCAAAATTTATGGGATCTTTAATTCAAGCCTGGCACACAATGGTTTGTTTTACCTTTGGGTATTTTTCATTCGTGTCGTGTTTTGGTACGACTTTAGCAAGTTTCTTTCCTACCAAGACACAGCATCTGACTTCACGGGCCCTTAGGGCTCAGAGAGGTAGCGTGGCTGGCATGGACAACAAAAGCGGCTGGCCCGTAACAGGAGAGATGTTGTGGGCCAGCAAGTCCTGATCGTTCATGCGGGAAGGATAAGGAAGCCCAAATAAAGGAGATAGGCTGACGGCCCTAAAAAAGAAAATTAATTTAAAATAAAGGTGTGGTAAAGGGTACATTCGAAGTGTGTGGGAGTTGCATGACTCACCAGAAGAAACGGATTGAAGATGAAGGCCATTGGGATGGAAAGCCAGTGTTTAGCGAGCCTTGGATTTACCAAGGAATTGTGCAGTCGTGCACATGAAAGCCCATTTTTATCGGACTGTCTCAAAGAACCTTCTTTCATAAATAACCAAACATATAAGTATTTTAATGGAGTGCATAGTTGTCCAATCAGCTAAGAAATCCCACTATGCAAATCTACTCCAAGCAGCCTCAAATGATATGAAATAAACTTGAAAAGGTTTTAAATGGTGTGTAAGGGGTGACAAATAAACTAAAGGTTCCTACTAATATTCTTGACCAAAATTTAACCACCCCCCACAGATATTGTCTCTGCCTTTAATTGCTATTTTGCCGAAGTTGGTGTGAACCGCGATAAAATTATTCCTACAGAAAATAATCCAGCCGTTAATCTGCAAACTATTTCTAATTCCTTCTTTTTCGTGCCTACAGGCAAGTTTGAGGTTATAGACAATTACTAAATCTCTATAACGACCTCATTTCTGTACATATTGTTAAACGGGTTAGTGAGGCTATTGCTACCAGGCTGACTTGTATTATTAACCTGTCCTATGCGCAAGGCTCTAAAGTTTAACTTTTCTAGTTAGTACCCCTCAGAACCAGGATAGGACAGAAATCAAATCTACTGAAACTGGAAGATTTGTCTTCTCCTGGTTCTTAGGGGTGCTAACTAGAAAAGTTGGACTTAAAAAATTTTGGGTCGTCCGTTTTTTGTGGACCACCGTGTATATGAAAAACTAGTACACAACGAGTTAAGTTTTTGGAGTCCCAACAATATCTTGACGGGGATGCCAATTTGGCTTTTCGACCTGGAAAGTCCACAGAAGATGCAACTTTTAACATTTTGTAAAGATGTACAGCCTCTTGAAAATAATTTATATTTGGTGACAGTATTTATTGACCTTAAAAAGCCTTTGGTAATGTTAATTACATACTACTCTTAAGGAAACTAAAATTCTATGGATTTCGGGGAGTTGCCAACAGATGGTTTACAAGTTACCTTACTGATCATAAGCAATATGTTGAATTCTCAGTTTGCTCGTTTTTGCTTCCCATAACATGGTGTACCACAAGGGTCCATACTTGGTCCAGTTTTATTCCTGCTCTACATTAATGATCTACCGCTTGTTTCCTCGTTCGAAAGCTGTTTTATTTGCTGGTGACACCACACTATGCGCCAGGAAAGTCACTTAATGAATTGCGCCAATCAGTCAATAGGGATGTGGCAACAGTAGTTTCGTGGCTCAATTCCAACCGACTTTCACTTAATATTCAGAGACAAATTTTCTTATTTTTCACCCTCGCCAAGAACCCTGCAACCCCACTGTTCCAATTATCAGTAATGTGCATCTCGTACAGCTTCACACCATCAAATTCTTGGGCTTCAACATTGATAATGTTCTAACTTGGAACTATCATTTCAACGATACAGCTGTTAAAATGTCGGAGCTGGTATTATACATATACAGTATTAGGTCCTCTCCTGTCTGCCAGTCTCAGACAATTGTATTTCTTCCTGGTTCACCCCTTATAAATGACTGTATCCTCGCATGGATCAACACGTCAAAAACTAACAAACTTCGACTACTTAAAATTCAAAACGTTCCCTTTCCCTCAGCCATTGAGTGCCAGCCTAGCCGCAGCACTCCCTCCCTCTTTTTAAACATTTAAAGATTATGCCGATTCAAGGCTTTGTTATATAGAGTTGGCCTTTATGCCTACCGTCACGGAAAAAAAATATGGTTTCATGTATTTCAAATCGTAACAACTGTTCATTCTCACTTTACGAGACGCAATAACAATCTACACTTTTGACTTCCTTCGCACTCAACTTGGCAACTGCCAATGATCTGGAATGACACCCCAGAGGCAATCAGAACAAGTGGTTCTTTTTACTCTTTCAGAAAAACCCTCTTCTCCCACCACCTACAGCGGTCATCTCTAGATATTTTGATTTACTATCTTGGTTGGTTAAAACTGGTTATCTGATTTGTTTGCTAAGCTGTGTGCTATAAGACTTAGACTTGTTTGTATTTTCACTCTTGTCTAATCCATTTAATAATTTTCTCTGCCATCCTGTATTGTACTGTACGTACTTAGTCCCGTCACGTTGTGTACTTATTTGTCGTTCTCTTGTACTTTGCTTCGTACTTATCACCATTGTCTGCTGCATTTTGTAATCGTCTTTGCCCAGTCCCGTGTTTTGTTAACATGCTGGTATCGTGGACCATTTAGCTGTTTAATTTATTGTCAAATTTTTATGGCTTCACAAGACATCAGTCTCCATTCCATGTTGTACTTTGTTCACTGCTTTTAACAAATTAATAAAGCTTCATTGTCATTGTCTGTACCCTCCCTACCACTCCTTGAGTCTCATTTGTTGTGTTCTTCTGTGTGGTTTTGTGTGCTCTTTCTTCTATTAACTCCTTGAGTCACCACCTTGGAGACTTATTGAGAGGAATAAAAGATGTTTGAATGCTTGGAGCATTAATATATCTGTTAAAGAGTGCGCATGCACACTTTGGGATTAGCTTAAATTTTATCTGTGAGGGTGGAAAAGCATTCGAGAATAATGCTAAATTTACAGGTAATGCATACAGGGTGGTCCACAAAAAACTGATGACCCAAGATTTTTCAAGTTCAACTTTTCTAGTTAGCACTCCTCAGACCCAGGATAGGACCAAAATCAAATCCAATGGAACGGGAAATGTTAAACTAAAAATCTTAGGTCGTCATTTTTTTTTTTGTGGACCACCCTGTATTTTAGTTTAATAGAAACAGAATTTAGCCGCTAATTAAACAAAACTTAATTTTGGTGGAAAACTACGTCTGGTGATTAGGCAAGCGGTATGGCTGGTCATAACTTGTATTGTAGTTCATAATGTAAGAATATTGGTAGGGCTGGTTAGTAATTTATTGCGGTCTCAAATGTTTATAGCAATTGCTTTATTTCAGGTGGTGACCAGGGCCTTTTAAATTCTTATTTTAGTGATTGGGCAACAAAGGATATCAGCCGGCACTTAGCATTCATCTACAATATGACCTCCAGTGCATTCTATAGTTACTTACCAGCATTCAAAATGTAAGTCAAGGTTTTGCAATGAGGATTGATTTTAGTACCGTGGCAGACTTAGTGTTTGTAAGGGGTAGGCCCGTTGTTAGTTCCATGCAGTGCATGTCATAAGTTCAGTCATCCAAAACGTAATTGTTCGATAGTTGCACCAATTTTCAGTGGTCATATATTCCTCCTATCATCTTCAGGCAAGAGTTCAGAAAAGAACTAGCAGCAAACTTAAATTTATCAATTGGCGAACGTCCATTTGAATGTGAATAGCCTATGGCACGCTTCACAGTAGGGTTTGGGTTGTAATCTACTGCTTACCGACAGTGTCTCCCTCTTGTCGTGGGAGAAGGGAGGAAAGGTTGCCACTGCTTGTCAAGTTGGCTGAGCAGATCAGGTGTGGTAAACTTTAGAACTCAATGATATGAGGGGTACGGATTGTACGGAATTCCGCGCGGCGTTGACGGGGCTCTCAAATGTGCTTCAGGTTTGGTGTTAAGAGTGGAGCATAATTCTTCTTCCTTCCCGTTGATTCAGTGTTTTAATTTAACACTTGGAGGCAATGGCACTTTTTAATACGCATTGTTGAACCGAGGTAGATTGAATATGTAGAGACTCGTACGCTAAATATTCAGCTTTTTCTGCCATGTAGCCTTTAAGGCAGTTGCCACATAACACCCAATACACTACTACTGCAGTAGTGATGGGGAGTTGACTTGTTTTTTATTCCTCTTCCTCACGATCAACTTGGAGGGTGGATGTTGGTTGGCCAAGTGCAAAGCTGTTGCTGCAGTTGCCTTGGCTCGTGTCTGAATGTTATTGGTATGAAATGGAGGCAGTGGTGGTGGTAGCAGCTCAGAGGATGGTGAAGTAGCTGAGGGTGCAGGTGGCTCCTTCGTGATTCTCACTGTTCAGGCATTTTTTTTCGTGTACATCCATTGGGTTTTCAGCGCAGTAAGTGAATACAGTGCTTTCCTGCAAGTTCTTTAGGCTTGGTGGGGTTCAGAACCAACAATCCATGCCCAGCTTGCAGAGTGCTTTCCCTACATTTTCTTCACGATTGGGCACATATATTACTAACTCGTGAGGGCGTGAGTTGTCGAGGGTTATATCATGAAGAGCAAGGTGTGACTTCAAGAATTTTGCTTTATGAATGGACTTCTTCACTATTTTGGTTGGGTAGCCTAACTGGAGGTACTTTCACTTTCAAATAAAATTCTTCACACTTTCCACCCTTATATTCATCACTTGAATCCACCCACCAATTTGCCATGCCTGATCTGCTCAGCCAACTTGACAAGTAGTGGCCACCTTTCCTCCCTTATCCTCCAATGAAGGGCAGACTGTCAACAGCCAGTAGATTCCAACCCAGGTCGGCTTTTTGTGAAGTATGCCATATTCGAATCAAAATGGACGTTTGCAGATTGTTATATGTAGTTGTTTCCTAGTTCTTTTTTGTATTCTTGCCTGAAGAATTTGGATGGAATGTTTGACCACCGAACTGCGTGACTGCGAACACTTCAATCATAATTTCAACAAACCAAACTCTTGGTCTTTACAGTGCATGTCGTGACAGTTTGTACCCGTTTCCGTTTTAATCTTAACAAATTATTTAGCTGTTTAACGCAGTAACTTTTATTGTTTATGTATTGCGTCAATGGTTACGTAGGCCTGTTTAGATGTGAAACTTCCCCCTCCCCCCCCTTAAAAACTTAATATAAAAAGTTTGTCAAGTGTTAACTGGTATTAAAACAAATCTAGTGTTAACTGGTATTAAAA
>JAHWFP010241028.1:138953-168576 GCA_023313725.1 Lithobius niger
ATTAAAACAAATCTAGTGTTAACTGGTATTAAAACAAATCTAGTGTTTACTGGTATTAAAACAAATCTAGGGGAAAAAATCGGCAACAAATAAATGCCAATGGTGCAAAGCCTTAAAGGGCAATTGCATCCATTTTGGCATGCATGTTTTACTTTTGGATCACTTACACAATAACTAAACACAAGAATTGCGGTTGGAATACGTTACGTATGTCCAATACAACTTCATTAGTGATCACCAAAACTCTTACTGGGTGCCGACGTTTCGTGCAGAACTAAAATTAATGCGTCAGATGGCACTGTGCCGTTTCGACTCAAGTGCTGATGGAAGCCCTTTGCGATACTGTACCTCCTTTGGCTGTGGGTAGCTCAAGCATCTGACAGCCTTAGCTGGCCACTACTGCCGTGCTGTTTGCTTACCAGTTATTTGGAAAAAAGGGAGTAGTCAGTCACATGGATTTGTCTTCGAATCTACTCGAGAGGGTGTGACTGATAAATATTGGATGCCCGAATTGATGCACCTGTCGGAGTTGCATCGGGCACAAGCCGAATGTGTTTGCTGCTACGAAGCACCTGCACAGAAAAAAAAATCATCATTCTCAAATGAAATTATTTGGCTTGAGTAGATTCGAAAACAAATTACTCTGTGGGCACCTAGCTGGACATACCCCTGGGCATCCAAAAAATTGATTGACGATCCCCCATTTTTTTAAATAACTGGCATGCGAACAGCACAACAGTAGTGGCCAGCTAAGCCTGTCAGACGCTTGTGCTACCTACAGCCAGCAGCGCTCTCGGTGGGCTTCTGTCGGCACTTTAATTGAAACGGCACAACTCCACCTGTCAGCATTAATTTCGATTGTTCCGCGCGAAACAATGGTGGCACCCATTACATGGTATGGTGATTCAGTAATGAATTTATTTTTTTAAATGTCAACTCGCTTACTTTAGAATGAAGACACCATTAAATAAAACTCAATACACAAAATTCCAAAAACAAATCCAAGACAGCCGTCTATCTTCCTCAAGCACTATTTTATAGTTCACAAAACACTAGTAACTCTAAGACCATTCGCCAATTTTAAATGGGCTTGGACTAACTAGTGTTTTGTGAGCTATAAATTAGTGATCTTCCTCGGCTGCATTTTCCAACTCCAACTCCAGCAACACAAGACTATCGAAAATTCGGTAAGATTATGGTCATTGTGTTGGATTTGTTTTTGGAATTTTGCGTATTGAGCATCATTATCTAATATTGTATCGGACGTACAATATCTTAGACGTACTTAGTCTACCGCAATTCTTGTTTAGTTATTGTAAGTGATAAAACAGAAAAAAAAAAACATTTTTTTCGTAAGGTTTTTTCCAGCTTTTTAAAATTGGAGCGTTTTAGAGTTTGGTAAGATGTTGATTTTTTCCCAGTAAAACTAGATTTTATTTAAAGCTGAGCAAGTTTGTTGATTAATAATTAAGGTTAGTTATTTTATGTGAGGGATTGTATCCGAAAACTTTCTCCATTGGCAGCCTTTTAGAAGGGTGCTGACAGTGCTTTTCTAGACCCCCCCGGTATTTTTTTTTTGCTGTAACAATCTTATCAGTTAAGGTAAAAATGTATCTTGCTTGAACCTGGCACATGGTTTTACGTTAAAACTGCAACAGTACCTGGGAGTGTTAGGCTTATAGGAAGTCTTTCCTACTGTGAAAACTGGTTTAGATTTCTTCCACAGTTTTTCTCAACAGACAAATCTCCATATTTTGTTACAAGAATGAAGGGGGAGGCAATCGTTTCCTCAGGCCAGTCAATCACAACAGGCATTGTGAATTCTCCACGAGGCCACTAATTTCCTGTGGACTCCTGGTTGGAAATTACTCAACTTTGCCTTTTAATTAAATGTACCTAAATATGCTTTGGCTCCCTCTCTGCCCGGCAGGAGGTCAGATCATGTGTTTACATTACCATAAGTCTCCTGTTAAATACCCTTGCTTAGCTAATGGGCCCCCCCCCCCCCCTCACAATCGTCTGCTAGAAAATGACTAAAAGCTTCAAGCGTTTAACAAAATCAATGTTTTATCCCTTTAAATCTTGGTTTCTTTATTGCCAAAACATATTAACCTGATAATTTTAGCATTACGTTGTCCCGGATGTGATGTTCCCCTGGAGGCTTCTTCCGCTGTGCAGCCGCCTGCTTGCATGCCGCAGTCCTCCCTTATAAAAGCAAGAGCGTGGATGCTTTCGGCGTTCATTTTCCTCCTGCGTACGTGTCTTCTAACGACTCCACGTCGCTCTGTTCCCCTCCTTTCGTCCGGTTCAAGACTCCCTTCGCCCGAGTTGCCAACGGCTTACCTCACTGGCAACTGCCGAAGTCCGTACGCAAGCTGTCAACGTCAACCTTCTCCGATGCTCATCACCGTTCCGGCTAGCTGCACCTACGGCATCCCTGCAGCTTTTGGCTTTCGGACGGAAAACACTCCCCCTTCCCGCCGACACGCCTCGACGGAGCTATAGCCCTTTCGGCCGCTTCCCGCACCAGATTCCCAGATGTAACGTGTTGCAGGCAACCCGTCTTACACTCGTTTCGGTTTTGATTGTTTCCCACAACGATTGAATTTGCTACTGAGCTTTGGTTACACGATGTCACCTCGATCAAGTTTTCAAATGAC
Organism: Lithobius niger; assembly: GCA_023313725.1. Taxonomy (NCBI): domain Eukaryota; kingdom Metazoa; phylum Arthropoda; class Chilopoda; order Lithobiomorpha; family Lithobiidae; genus Lithobius; species Lithobius niger. Next base: position 141,614 of record JAHWFP010241028.1, read on the forward strand.
TGGGTCAAAAGACTCGTGCCTCGTTTGAGTGAAGAGCCAAGTCTGTTCCTGTTCTCCACAGCTTCTTTCGACCAGGGTTACCCCTTGTCTCGAGTGAATTTCTGACAAGTTTTCTGTCCATTCTGCTACTTGTCTCACTCGTGGCTAAATCCCACGTTCGAGTGAAGAACCAAGACAGAAGCTGTTCTCACCTCTTGCTGCTCATCCGGACCATGCCTGACCCCACGTCTCGAGCAAAATCAAGTCAACTGTTCCTATCGTCTGCTGCTCGTCTCACTCGTGGCTAAATCCTACGTTTTGAGTGTGGAACCAAGACTGAAGCCGTTTGCACCTCTTGCTGCTTATCAAGTTGGATGACATCTACATTTCCTTCTACTTGTCTCGTCCATGGCTGATCCCACGTCTCAAGTGAAATTCAAGTCACCAGTTGCTGTCCAAACTGCTGCTCGTCTTAACGTGGCCCTTGACCACCCCACGTCTTGAGTGGCAATCAAGACAGCAGTTGCTGCTCACATTGATGCTCATCTCATTCGTGGCTAAAACCCACGTTTTGAGGGAAGAACCAAGTCGAAAACAACCGTGACTGGATAGAAGCCTCATGTAAATCAAGACAATGGCCGTCCACACTGATGTTCGTCACATCCAAGACAAATCGTCTTTTTTCACTGCGAAAAATCCAACACCTGTCAACTTAACACAATAGCCTCAAAGAAACTGATGGATGGCCGCCTCAGTCATCCAACTGCGCACGCGCTTGCACGGTACTCCCTATACAAATGACGGCTACGTGAGCCTGCCATCTCTCGGTCTCAAGCTGCTGCCCCGGCGGCCGCTCATCTCTGCCGGTTTTTCTCCTTCGTCTGAAAACATCGTGGGCCCCTTCCTGTTGTTCCCGGGACTGCTCCACCTTCCGTTAGTCCAGGCTGGTGTTTCACCCCTGCCTTTCGGTTGGAATCATGGCCTCCCATCAAGTTCATCAGGACTGAAAACACCTTTCGGCCGGTCCCCATCTACCTTCGGCTCCTTGGGTCCTCCATCCTTTAACTGACAACTCCTACAATAACCCGCCCCATCACTGCACGACACAAGGGAAATGCTGTGGCGCCCTTTGGCCGCCTACGTCCGTCACCACAAACTCCCGATGTCTCACGGTCCCACGACCCACAGAGACTTGTTCAACATCGACAAACTCAAAGGCTCTACAATCTTGGTATATCGTTCTGCCCTAAACAGTCTTCAAAGCCGCCAATAGCACGAACCTACTCGAAGACTACCGAATTTCGGTGCTTCTACGTTCATACGAAAATGAAAGACCCACCACCAGAAAGTCAATAACAGATTGGGACCTTTCTCTCTTCCTCCAGTCCCTAATGAGTGAACTATATGAACTCCTTCAGGACTCCTCTCTTCACCTCATGACCCGCAAAAGTTTTCCTCGTCACTCTTGCAGCCAACCTACGGTGTTCGGAGATTCAAGCTCTCTCAGCAGACCCAGCATACTGCATCTTCGGCCCCAACTTTTCCTGTTACCCTCTACCCAAGATCAACATTCAGAACGAAAACACAAAAACCCTCGGAACCACCGAAACCAATCACTTTCCCGGCTCTATCCACCCTAGTTGGTAATGAACCTGAATGCCTTCTTTGCCCAGTCAGAGCTTTGCGCTTCTACCTAGCCCGGACTCGCCATGCAGACATCCGCCGAGGAAGAAACCAACTTTTTCTCCCAATCGATCCTCAAACGGGCGAAACATCAGCAGCCATGGTATCAAGATGGATTAAGAAAACACTAGAAGCAGCCTACGAGAAAACCCCAAAGAGAGCATAAGTGGCGGCTCACGAAGTGAGAGCTGTCTCCACATCATGGGCCCCCCACAACGCCATTCCGATAGAAATCCTAGCAGCAGCGTCTTGGTGCCATTAATCTACCTTCACCTCCCACTACCTCAGGGACATGTCAAGAGAAGAATCGTGTCTACACCGGCTGGGACCAATCGTCGCAGCCAGAACTGTAGTCACCCCCCCATTAAGCACTCGGAACACAGAGGCAAACCATCCTTGAAGGAAGCAAGCCACCTAGAAGGAAGCAAGCCATCCAGATGGAAGCAAGACCCAAACAACTGCCCTTTTCAGGGCCACCAAATCTTACGAAAGAGGTCCAAGTTCCTGTTTTCACCTGTTCTGATTAAAGTGCTAATTTTTCTTTTCCAGGAAAAAATTATTTGGGGAAAACGCCTGCTTGCATCCCGGGGCGCTCGTCAGGACAGTGCCCGCCACCAAAATTTAACGAGGTCTACTGATAATGCTAAATTATCAGGTTAAGATGTTTTGGCAACAAAGAACATTTTGCCGGCCCCCAGCCAGGCCGGCTTAAAATGGTTTCTTTGTGCCTAAAACATACTTAACCTACTCCCGCCCTGCCTCCCCTCTCGAGTCACCGCCTGACACATTGAGAGAAAAATGAATGCCGAAAGCTTCTGCGATCTCGCCTTTATAAGGGAGTACTGCCACGCACATGCGCAGTAGGGACATGCAAGCAGGTGCCTGCGCACCGGAAGAAACCTCCAGGGGAACATCACATTCGAGGAATGTAATGCTAAATTATCAGGTTAAGTATGTTTTAGGCACAAAGAAACCATTTTTAGTCGGCCTGGCTGGGGGCCGGCAAAATGTTCTTTATTTGATCGTTCCACCATCTAATTCCAACATAATTCAGTTTAAACTTTTATTACGAAATTATTACAAGACAAACCATCACTAGATCAAGTTTGGTGGGACCCGTGCTACATGACCATCAGCCTAAGAAACTTAGCATTCAGAGTGAATGTACAGTATTGGACATGAAATTTAGTTCAGAAGGGGTAGCCGAAAGTCTGCATTGATTAGTCATGCCTGGTTATGGGAAATACTTAAATATTACGAATTGTGAAATTCAATAAACGAATAACTGCAAAATAAATGCAATACTATATCTCCTATTGCAACTGAAAAAAATAAAATTTGTTGAACACAGAATGCAGTCAATCACATAAACTGCAAATCTATATTTATGGAATCTGGATAGGCCAAGAAAATGTGGTGGCTTGTTCAGTCCCAGGAAAAAAGTATCGTTATGCATGACAAGTTTTAAATTGCCTTTAAAAGTATTCCCCCAAGTAGTTATAAATATAGAGTAGTAATTTTAAAATTGATTGTTTTAAAGTCGCTTTTGCGGTTTTGTTTTATGAAATGTATTCAAAAAACGTTGAATTTAAGAATAAAAAGGCCGTGGAAAGACAAGCCTAGGAGAGAAAAAAACCTGGAAAAAAAAGCCAATGGGAAAAAAATGAAGAGAAAGATTTCTGCGGAACAAAAGCTCAGGAAAAAAGGAATGGACAAACAGCCGATGGAAAAAAAATGACCGTTAAAAAAAGACACAGATAACCGGAGGAAAATAGAAGTAAAACACTCTGAGGAAAAAAAACTTGAAGAAAGAAAAAGCAGAAGGAAAAGTTTTCTAGTGAAATTTCTTATCTAGGTTTGTTAAATATCTTTGTAATGCATGGTGCAGTGGCAACCCGTGCTAATGACCTAATTGTCGACGTGCACGTAAAGTGGCACTATCACCGATTGAAATGCGAACGAAAATACCGTGGCGACAACGATATTTTTAATCTTTATAGCTTGCTCCCACGTGCACGAAGACTAACCAAATTTTCACTCAATAATTAAGGATGTCGTGGCTTGTTTGTTTCGTTAAAACAAATACTGTTATGCATTCCTTCGCTTGGTGCAAGCAAGTGCTAGATGGTACTACATAGCGCTAGATGTCAGATTTCGTCTGCTTTTAATCGGCAATAGTGCCACTTTAAGCCTCAATCCCCCCCCTCCCTACCCAACCTATGAAAACAAAACACTGAAGAAACACGTCAGTTTTTTTCGTGGCGTATTTATCCTTTGACTTTTCTGTAGCTTCCAATATTAACTTCTGTGCCTTGCGTAATGCGTATAGCGAATTTGATTTCAACGAACTGCAACCCCCTACTCCTATATTTGGTTGGTTTGGATGGAGGGGACTTGGCCCAGCCTCCTTCTCCTCCTCACCCTCCCCTGGTGATTCCGCTGCTGGTTCAGTCAATAGTTAAAGGTAAAAGGAAAACAAAAGTCCACTGTTTCCTGAATTTTCAATTTTCCAATGTTTAAACTGCACCAAGCCTTGCTTTATCCAGACTGAATTATTAAAGCTAAGTCTGCAAGTCATTGCTTTCTTAGACCGTCTCTACCCGCGTGTGAGAAGTGGACTCGTTGTCGAGTGTCTTACAGCTAAAACGTACTTGATGTCGTAATTTTTCAGCGTAACAGTTTATCATTCACCCAACCTGCGACATAAAATATGCATATTCGTCTTTTCTGAAAGCAATATCGTAAAACAATCGAACTTTTGCAGCCATTCACGCCCTGAAGAAAGTAATCCGTAAAAGTGCGTAGCAGAGAAACCAACATTTGTCTAAGTTTCGTTGTCCAATACTCTACGTGAATGATGACACGATTGATTTAGGCCCAACCACCCTCCCTGGACAGTAGTGAGATTCAAATAATGAATTGTAGGTTTTATTAATACCTTCCCCTTTCTTAATACTTTAATTTTAGAAGCCCATGGTGTTGAATAAGCAATTTATGGTACAGTATTTAAATTGCTACTCCGTAACCTCTTGTTGTAAAGTGGGATTAGAATGGTGGCATTGTTCGAATCCTATCTCAAAGCTTACAGGTATTTATATGTACAACTGTGCATTGATATTTTCCGCTTTTTTGAGTTGTAATGGATGAAATACCAAGCCAAAAAAAATTTCATAAAGTAAAACTGAGTTTCTCTTAAATTATGAGGATCACCAATAAGCTACATTGCTTATGGTCTTATTTCAATATTTACATCTTGTACACTTAAGGTTTGGAAAAGATGTGAAGATTGTTCACTTCCTTGGATCTGTAAAGCCTTGGATGCAAAACTACAACTCGTCCACAAATCAAGTGGAGCAGAGGGAAGGATCCAACCATTCTCCAGAACACTTGCAACTGTGGTGGAACATATTTATCCACAATGTGCACCATAGATTGCAGCCTACCTACGTAAGTATTGTTTCATGGACATAGTCTGGGGTTGTTAGAACTGCTAAGCCTGTTCGCTGTCAATACGGAGTATTTTTTTTTCTTTTAAACATGCTTGCATACAGGAAACTGTAGTGGAGGAGGCGGTAAGTTTTTAAGTGAAAATTTCCTCGTGTTAGTATAGCTAACGATGGTTCATACAGTACCAAGTTACAGTAAAACCTCGTTAACTATTTAAATCAAACGGAATTGTTCACTGTCTCAACAAATATCGGTTAACTGAAACTCAAGATGGTAATTTTATTGCTTGACACTAGGCATTGTTGATTTCACAACGTAAAAAGTATTTCTGCCATTTTCTGTAACAAACTAGTGGTATATTTGGCATATTTTATCGATGTGCACTTAACAAATATTGATGCCCGGATGTGCTCAAAATTGCCTAGGCCAACCGCCTGTGTGTAATTTTACGCACAATTTTCCCACTTAGCTCGTTCAAGAAGTCCTATTAACTTAAAATTTGTTACATTCCCCCACACCACCACCACCAGTAATGGACCTTATAAACAGATTGTTTTATTTTTTTGAGCATTTACATATTCGTAAATGTAGAATTACAAAAATATGCAGAAAAATGATTCGTGGCTCGTATATTTAAATTCGAGTAGAAAATTTCCAAGCCCTACCTTCATGTAGTCATGTTGGCTTGTCGGGCCATACCGTGATGGGCATAAATAACTCCTTTCAGCAAATTTGAGTCATTTACTGATACACAAAGTGAACAGTAATTCTGCCCGTTTCTACCTAAATTCCATTGAGATGATTTTCCATTGCTTTTCCCATTGAGATGGAATTTCATTCCAGATCAATTCCGATTCATGAGCCAAATTCATTTCCAACCAAGTCATTGCCATGTTTCAATGCAATTCAATTCAGTGCCATTTTCTTTATTTAAAGCACAAAACCAAACTGGTTGCAGCAAGCTTAAAAGAAACTGCTGGTTTAGGGTTCCATTCTGCTGAACGTTATGCACCCTAGTTTAGGCCTACTAGTGGCAATTAATCACTTAAAATCGAGCTGCTCTGTCCAGAGATCTATCGACGGACTGTTTCGCCCCTGTTTGGGCTCCTCAATAGAGAATACTGTGGATGAGAGCAAAGGCACCTGGCAGGTGGTAAATTAAATGTGTACAGAGTAGCCATCAACTGCAGGTGAATGCTATCGCGTCATTTCGGTCCTATATCTGAACCATTTTCTAGTGAAGGGTTTAAAACATGTTGAACAATAAAAAATGAATAAAACAAAGCAGAACACGACCCATCTGTTCTGCTGTTGGTTTTATTCATGTATATTTTCTGTTTGACATGTTTAATCCCTTTGAAAATGGAACCGAAACGTGATTTCATCGTTCACCTGCACTTGATGGCTACTCTGTATATATTTACGTACTAAAGTGCTTTTTTTTAGCGTTCTGCTTTCTGGTGGTAAATAAGCACAAAACTGGACTGGTTCAGCAAGCTAAAAAGCTGAAACTACCGGTTGTTTAAGGGCTCGTATTCTGCTAAAGTTAAGGCACCCAAATTTAGGCTTGCTGAAACCAGTCCGGTTTTGTGCTTGTTAAATTACCACCAACCAGGTAGGTGCTCTTGTTCTCATCCAGAAAATTCTCTACGAGTGCGAACAAAACAAAATAAGTCTTGTCTTTAGAGATCTGTGGATTAGAGCAGCTTAATTTCAAGTGATCCAATTACTTTTCATTTATCATTCTTACAAATCAATTCAAATCCATCGGCTTGAACTAACCCATAACCGCCTAGATACGAACGTACGCCTTCAACATATAACAGCGAAAAACTAAGTCCCAGCGCGAGCTTTGTGAGGGGCCCCCGGGGACCCCGAACAACGCGGGCAGTCACAGCCCAGTGGTCAGCGTCGTCGGCTCCAAACCAAGAGAATGCTGGTTCGAATCCGAGAACCGACCCAAGTACCACTTAAAAAAAAGGGTCTGAAAGTTCTTTCAGGCGGTTATGGGCTAACATAGTTCCAGTAGATTCTGGAAATATTTGACCAAGTAAAGTCCGTGCGCACGCTAAGTCTAGCACAAGTTTGACAAATTCTGGCAAATTTTAAGATTTTTAGTGAATTTAGAGTTAGAATTGGTGTAATTATCCTGAATTGGTTGTAATTACTTAACAATTCAGGCTGAATCAAGTTTGGTAAAAAAAAAAGGCATAAGTGTAATCCAAATCTGATCAAATCCAGGCAATTCCCTTCCAATGAATGACTTGGAAAGTCAAGTCACCTTGAGTGGAACATGAATTGATGGCCAATTCCTACTAGCTCGTGTTATTATTTCTTTCGGCAACTACCAAAGTCAATCCAAATTAAATCCGGTGGATTCAAATTATAAAAATCAATTTCATCAATTCATTGCCTGGAATTGCCCAGTGCTGAATCAATGTGTCCACGCAGGATGTCCATTTCTGATCAAAGACTGCACCATCATCGAGAAGGTAAAAGGCGTGACTTGAAACTTGTTCTTGCCTTTGTGACGTCCTTTACCAGGAACGACCGGAGGCCACAGACCTGCAAACTCGTGAAATGCGGAGGCTGAGAGGTGACATCTTGCAGACCTACAATATCGTGATCATCTTGATAAGCTCCCTAAAGAGAAGCTCTTTGTCAACCCTCTTTGAAACAGTCTAGGGGCCATCCCCACAAATTTCACAAACCGTACGCTCCACCCTGTAGCATGGGCCTTTTTCAGTCAGCGGGTAATCAACGCCTGGAATGCCCTTCTCCGTGAAGTGTGCGCCCCTAGTCTGAACTCTTGCAAGGTTAGGCTGGATCGTTACCTGGCAAGCTTGAACTTGTCCCTTCCCACCTTAAGTCTTATCTCTGGTGGTGTATTTTAATTGTTACATTAATTTCACCATGCCCACAAAGTTGAATTGAGTCGAGTTTATTCCAAATCCGAAATTAACTTCTACCCATCTCTGGGCCATAAGGAATGTTCAATTTTCCTTACCTTTAACTCCACCTCTCCCCCCCCCCCACATATTTAAAAGTTTGTGGGGGTTGGGGGGGGGGGGGGGGTTTTTTTTTTTTGGTGAAAACTAAACTTGATGGCAATATACGAATGCTCCCAAAGGTATTTTGGTACCTAGTAAAGTTTTTTATATATATAAATTATATATATATAAACTAAAATACAATCCACATCATTAAAATAAAGATACAACATGCTATGCTTGCTTGTCTCCTATTCCTCTGAACATAATGCACTCGAGGCCATAAAGTAAGAGCCAAATGAAAGATAATAAATTACTTGTGTAGGTTTTACAAAAGTGGGTTTCAATAAGTAGATGTGTCAACCTTTGCTTGTTTGCAAAAGTGAACGATTTTCACGAAAATGCACTTTATCTGCCCCACTATTGCCCAAGATTAAGAAAACTGGTGAGGGTGTGTGTGCCATGCAGTGATAGTAAGGCCGTTTACGTTGGAAAAGACACAAAAGGGGGTTCGTAAGAATTACACAACATATGGCATGTGTGGGGCTTTAACAAGAAAAAAAAACTGTCGCAGCATGAGCACACGGCATAATTTGCGGATTCGTGCTATTTGTGTTAGTGAGAATAAGGGTTTTTGTTTTGATATTTGTATTTGCATAATTCCGTAACACTTTTAATACAGTGAAATCTCTATAACGACAGTCCAAGAGCCTTTGGAAACATATTAAGCTTGTCGTGTAAACTATCATTTTTGCTGCGGCCCCAATAAACAAATTCATTAATTCGAAAGGATTAAACAGGTTTATTGTAAATCTTGTTATAATGGGGTTTAACTATAATCCACTGGAAGTAAGGTAGGGCTCTAACCCATTTGTGGTACTGTATAGGGAATCGTTACGACATTAGAGAACTTCTACCTTGGTAGAAATTTAAGGCTGCATTGATACTTCCGATACCAATTTTATTTAACATGAGACATTTGTTGCACTCTTATTTCCAGGGTTCGTGAATCTTACGTAACCAGGTTACAGTGGGGAAAATCTAGAATTGGGGAAAATTTTTCCCATCACTAGAAGTAAATGATGGTTATATGCCTTTACCAGGTATTACTCCACCAAATTTATATTAGCGACGTTACTAACAACGCCTTGAATTGATTCAAAAGGATGCGTATTAGCGCTTTTTGACGTACTTTTCGTGAGTCGATGTCAACGTTATCTTTCGGTAGCGCCACAAAGCTAGCCAGCAGAGCACAATGGCATTTTAAACGGAAGTCACGCAGGTTCTCATTCTCCGCTTACTAGCTTCTGGTTACCGATCCTATTTGGGTAAACATGTCTGCATCGAAAGCGATGATGGATCCAAGAGACGAGTCGAGGGGACTGCGGTGCCTCCAACGTAAATAAACTTGAAAAAACTGCCGAAAATGATGGGAAAAAATGTTAAATTAATATAAAACTGCATCAAAAGAGAAAAATCACCCTGCGGCCCACTCCAAGATATCGTTATGGGTACGCCTTCTGTAATAAGGCCATGGTTGTATGCCGCTATTGTGGAAAACTTACAGGGCACTACTTTTTAAATGGCAGTTGCAGTTCATCAAATTTTGGGGAAATTCTTGTTCAGTTGTTGGAATGTACAGTATTACTTCAAATGTCCGAAATTCAGAAATCAGAAATGCTGAAATTCAAACGTTGCATTTTGCGAATTTTCGATAGGCAAAAATGACGAAAAGATGTAAACTTCAGTCCTATCGTCATCAGACTCCTCACAAGTAGTGCTTACTACTGTTTACATATTTGCTCGTGCTCACTTTAGTATCGGACAGCGTCGGTTCAGGACATAGCCGCCCTCAGTATACACTGGATAGCGATGCACTTATTGTTTGTGCCATCTTCTCCTAGACGTGCGCCAAACTCTTGACCAGTCAAGGGTGGATTCTCTAGTTGGATGGGCCTTAGAGGTCCATTAAGGGCTTCCCTGAAGTTAGCGTGTGCTGGATTCCAGGCTTCTCAAATGCCGATCTATCCTAGAATTAGAGACGAAGAGTGGTATTTTCCCACTCAATTTTGTGGCCCGTATCCAAACAGTGAGATGGCAATGCTGTTGGTTTCCTGTATATGCAGATGGCTACGTCCTCAACTGACTAATGCTACTGAATGAACATTAGCAAAAATGTAAACAGTAGGAATCCTAATTTGTGAGAAGCCCGATGAAGATGAACTGAAGTTGTAACATCTTTCATCATTTATGCCTATCAAAATTTGCAAAACAGTGTTTATTTCTTTTTTTGAATTTGAGCATTCCTTGTGGGATTTCTACTCGTATTTCTGGAATCGTAGCAGTATGAAGGCAGAGAACACAAAAGTCCTGGATGTTGGTACCGATTTGTTTCAGGATGAGACTTTGTGTTGCGCTTCCATTTCCGGAACTCGTGGTAACCAGCAGGCAGGATCACCGAGTTATTTATCGTCAATATTAAAATGTGGAATCTGTAACAGAATCATAAGATATACTGATTCTGATCCCAATACACTGAACACCTGCAGATTTACCGATACGGTTTCTGAAACGGCACAGCCTTAAAATTCAGTTCTTGCTTGATAATGTTGGTGCTGAAATGAGGTGTTGAATTCAACAACATAAAATGGTAGTTAAAAAATTAATTTTTTAAGTCGTTAGTTTAAAAAACGGTGACAATGTTTGCATTCAAATAAGATTTCAAATGCAAATAGTGGTTTCGAATTTTTCACTTTTTGCAACTTTTCAACAAAAAAAAAGGTTTATTTTTTAAACTAATGTGAGTGTTCCACTACTGTCCAAGTTGAAATTTACTGCAGCAATGATGTGTTGGATATGTTTCTGCAATCAGTTGAACATATTTTGTTGACTTGTCAAGATAGTTGTACGAGAAAACGTATGAATCCTAATTTTTTGTTTCCAGGCGGGACTTGCTGGGCAGCTAGCTATGCTAGTTATTAGTGGTGGCCCCACCAGTAAGTCTTCTGCAGATGAAAGGGCAAGACAGTTAGCGTGGGAGAGTGGCCATGTTGATTATTTGGGCCGAGATGCCTTTGAAAATATCCAGCGCAAGTTGGATCAATCCTTGAGTACTGAATCAAGTCTTGAAGCATCTCCTGCAACGCAGACATCAGCTGTATCCACTTCTCAACCTACTGCAGCACCTGCAGATAAGTCTAAGGCTGTAGCTATGCAAGCACTGCAAACTTTTCTCAGCGCAACTGGTTTAGAATCTCAATCTCCTGCTGTTGATACACCAGCTGCCATCTCCAAGGTTGTTGCGTTAGAAGCACTACAGTCATTCTTAATTGGAGCTGGTCCTGCCCCTGCAGCCCCTGCTCCAGAACCTTCTGCAGCTTCCAGGGCTGTAGCCTTCGAAGCATTGCAGGCCTTTTCGGCTGGGGCTCCCCTCCCTACTCCCGCTGCTCCCGAGCCATCGGCAGCTTCTAGAGCAGTTGCTTTTGAAGCGCTACAGGCCTTCTCAGCTGGGGCTACTTGTGCCGCTCCCGCTGCTCCTGAGCCATCGGCAGCATCTAGAGCTGTTGCTTTTGAAGCTTTACAAGCCTTCTCAGCAGGGGCCCCATTCTCCTTACCTCCAGCTGGTGCACCAGCCACAGGATCCAAGGCTGTGGCGTTAGAAGCTCTGCAAGCATTAGCAGCTGGAGCAGGATCTTTACCGCCAGCTGTTGAACCTCCTGTTGCTGCAGCCAAGGTAAAAGCTTTAGAAGCTCTTCAAGCGTTCCAAGCAGCTACTGGTATTCTGCCACCACCACCACCACCACCAGAACCATCGGCAGCCTCTCGAGTTACTGCGTTTGAAGCCGTACAAGCCTTTCAACTTGGTGCTGGGGCTGCTCCCCAGCCGGCTCCTGAACCCTCTGCTGCTTCTAAAGTTGTAGCAATGGAAGCCTTACAAGCATTTGCACTTGGAGCAGGACCCGCATCACCACCACCTCCTCCTCCAGAACCGTCTGCTGCCTCGAAGGCTGTAGCTTTGGATGCACTGCAATCTTTCTTGTCTGCTACTGGATTAGAACCTGCAGTTGCTGCTCAGTCGGAAAGTTCGAAGGCTGTAGCATTGGAGGCCCTTCAGTCTTTCCTGTCTATAGCGGGTCCAGTTGCTCCACCAGCTCCATCACCGGCTTCCAGAGCAGTTGCATTTGAAGCTCTACAAGCTTTCCAGTTGGGTGCACCTGCAGCCGAACCTTGTGCAATGGCAGAAGCGATTTGCCCTGACATTGCTGCAGCTTCTGCCGCTCCTAAACCTGAACCCAGTCCTCCGCAAGCACCACAAGCTGCCAGCAAACCTCAGCCTCCTGAAACTTCCAGTAAATCTAAACCTGCTCCTCAGGCTGCTAGCAAACCTGCCAGTAAGCCTGCCAGTAAACCTGCCAGCAAACCACCTAGCAAGACAAAGAAATGAATGTACTTAGGTTAGTATTGCTAAAATCGGTCAATGTCGAAACAATTGCAGCATCACTGATCTTTATTTAAAGCCAATGCTCTGCAATTAGGGATTACACTATTTTTAGTAAGATTACAAATGCTGGGGCACAAGCAATAGTGAACTAAGATTTTTTATTTAAATGAATGTATTCCGAAGATTTTATAATTGCAGTCCTAATTTATGTGTGGGTTCAAATTTATATTTCATGGTTTACCAGTTATATAAGTTCGAAACGTGCATTAAAAAAGATACTGGTTATTAAATATCGAGTTATATGCACAAATGGCATTACTGTTTTGTAATTAACTAATCATTGTATATTGTGTAACTGGAGACGAGAACTAGTTTTCATTTTAATTTGCTTTTAAATACAGATCATGTTATATTGGTTTAAAAAAATCTCTAGAAAGTACCATAGGTAGGGAAAAGTAATTGCGAAATGTAAGTTAGTGGTTAGACCTAAGTTTATCATAGATTATGGATGTTAATGTGTGTCTTAGTTTATCTAGCAAAGAGATACATAAATAACCTAATTAGAAACTTGTACAGTAGGTAAACAAATAGTAACTATCTTTTGTACAAAATACGGTAGTAAGCATATCTTAATACATACTGCAATAACTATGTACAGTATTAGTTTTGTATCGTTATCGCATGCGTATTGAAGTGAAATTAACAAAGTGACTGGTCTTAAAAGCACTTGTAATCTGTACATGAACTATTTTTGTATAATACCTTCAATTACATAAGTTATTTTTTTAATAGTACTCAGGGAGGGTACTTCCATCTGCCATGATTTTAAGTCTGTTCGTATTTGAGTTAAAAGTAATTTGTTCACATTTGGTTTCAATTCTTTCTCATCAGTTAACTAGTGCACTGTTCTGTGTATTAAAAATGTGGCAATTTTGGTTTTCATTTCCCATACAAATAGGTACATCCCAATAACAACTGTTAAAATCTAAAATCGTGTGGCCAGCCCCTGGACTAGGGCGACAAATTTCATTTTTTTTTTGTAGTGATAGTTTAGTTTTCAGTAGCATTATGCCTGTGCTTGTGTGCCATGTAGGTTTTATTCTGCATTGTTTTGCAAATATTACCAGATATTTCCTATTTTAATTTACATATTTTCTAGGAATGTGCAGCTTATTGCTAACATTGTCATATGCTCAAGTTTGCCACTTGTTATATTTATTTTACACTATTAATTTACTGGAAGTGTGTGTGGAAGTATAACATGATGATAGTAATGAAGTGCCATGAAAAAGTTGTAACTAGTAGTAATGAAGTTAAGAGGAGGCTCAATTGTTTTGTGACTGTATGTTCTTTCAGAACTGATATTAAATAACGAATGACAATTTATGAGTGTGTGCTGGATTTTCGACTGGTTTCCTAAATGTTTTTTGTAAAGATTTCCTACTTAGTGTTACTGAGTTGAACATGGGTTAATCATGCAACTGAGCATATCTAAAGCATAACCACCTTTCCCAACTTGTTTCCGATATTAGCTACTCGGTGACAAACGTTACTTTACCATCTACTATACAAATTTTCAAAGTCTGCGATACGAACCACGACAAAAATTGGAAAACAATGCGAGGATTTTGGCAAATTCTGTGCTGAAAACTTTTATATGCCGACAAAAATATACATTTCCTGTCTTTTATGCATTCTCCTCTGTGTGCTCAAAACCCTAGCGCAAGTTGTTGGCTTCCCTGCTAGCCTCGTAGTTACCTCATAGCGCATGCATGGCGCAGGGCTCCCATAAGTGTTCGATCCGAACCATGCTTAATCTTTTTTCCTAGGACGCCTTCACACGTGGTTGCTCGCTCTCCTAGCATACATCGGACTACACAATACGACGTGGCTAGCGCCGGTCCCAGCCTACTTCAAGCAAGCTTGGGCCTTTGGCCAACTGACTTGCGGGTCCAATGGACTCTCCAATTGTCCTTGCTGTTACTCTTTTCTTGACCACAATATTGGAGACCACAACATGAAGTACTGACCCCTTCGACTATACAGCCGTCGTACCAAATGTGGTGCACATCCGACGGGCTTGGGCCTACAGCGCCTAGCGCCAGCAGTCCTACGAGTCTTGCCCTGCTACGTCGCATAGTACCTCTGTTTTGACCATTTTGGTGCCTCTACAGCCATCCAATATGGCCACGGCCACGCCATCCAGTGGCAACTATCGGTGAACAGACACCAAACCCCAGCACTTCGTATCAGGATTAAATAAGCAGACAGTGTTCTACTGTTCCCTCAGGTCTCTCAGCCAATGACGCAGTCCCTAGTCGGCCCTTGGCACCAACCATCAACCGTGGCTTTCACTTTCCTTTTTTTGTCCACAGGTGGCCATAGCGACGCCCTGAGATTCCTCATACGTCATGTTTGGCGTGAAATCAGTGTCCTGTTCAAAGGTCACCATTGTTTGTGTCGATCACTTCGCCGTTCTGAATTGTTTTCCATCCTGCCTTGAACTTTCACAGAATAACATGGATCCTTCATGTCTGGAGGACTAGAGACCCATCAGCCAACTCTGGCTCTAACAATGGGCCAGTGCCTTGAACATCTGGTCCCGCCAATCCTACAAGTCCGGAACGATGCTGCTGCCTGGGATATTTACTGCCACGACCAAACTGTTTCGATCCACACTTGGTGTGTCAATATCACCGTAGCTGCGACTGGTTCAACAAAGAGTGCGCCATCTGCAAGACAACTTCTCAGGATAAATGGCTACTAATTTTCGAAGCATGAGCCATCTGCCTTGAAAGCCCAGACACTGGCTGCCGATGACGCCTTATGTTTTAACACTGTGCCTGCCACTGTGGCTGGCTCTTCTTTGAAGTCTAGCTCTTCATCCGAAAAAGCACCTAAGCAGAGAAAGATGGCATTACCCAAACAAGCCCCCACCATCTAGCTCTGACCCAGTTCCACAAGTGTCCTTGAAACCCTCCGGCTACAAATCCACAGCTGGGCTGTCTCCTTCAGTAGTCATCTTTTCATCATCAACTTCCAGGCGCAAGCACAAGTTCACAACGGGCCTTCCAACAAAGAACCGTGGTCCCATCTGCAAGGCTAAGTCTACTTTCTTGCCAAGCCATAAACAAAGTCTTGCCACCACTTTCGAATGTTCCAAGCCCTATTACTACTATGCAGTCTGGGGTTCCCCCAGTCGCACCGGCCACCTTGGGATCTATCCTGCCAGGTGCCCCGTTTCCCTCTTCCGAAGTACTATGGGTCTCCATCCTGCGCAGGCTAAAGCTCTCTCCTGATGACCTGCCTACCTCGATGTTAACATCGCTTCTTTACTGGCTACAGCATGATCCTTTGCTGAAGAATACGGGATGCTTTGCACAGCCAACACAACTGTCAACCGTGGATTTTCTCCGAGCCTCTAGCACCACTAGCAGCTGAGGTGGACCACTTACAAGCGAACACCTCCCTAAAGTCCGAAGTCATCCTAATGAAGACTTAAGTTTTGTAGGCTATCCTCGCTGCCTCCGACACCACCCTGGCTTTTCCACGCCGGTGCCTTGGGCCAAGTTGCCAGTCCCTTCTAAGCCTCACAGGCTACTATTGCACTATCGTCACATGTATTGCCTATTCCGCCGGGCATCGCTTTACACAGTCCAACACTGTCATTCTCACACCAAGATTCTGCTGCTTCCAGCGTCCCGTCGCCAATGCACCGAGTCCTTTATTCCTGGTCGACAGCTTCGGCTGCCAACTTGTTTGCCGGCCTGACTTAGTGTGTGGCCTTATTCTGATTATGACCGTTCTTTCAAAATAAAGGTCGGGGAGCCAGAGCCATACTGTTTTACTACCTGTAAATTTCTTGCATTCAGTTCCTGAGTGCTGTTTACCCTGGAGGGATCAAAACTCTTGTGATACGCCCAGCTCAGCGGCCCATCTGCGCATGCACCAGCGTGCACAAACCCTCCATAACTGGTGTTTCGGCGTTAGCCAACCATCTCTTTTCCTGCAGCCTCCGACCTCGGCACACCGCTGTTGCCCTCATCTAATCTTTCGCCGAAAGTCTTACCCACCATGAAGAGGATCCACTAACAGGATCCTGAAGCCCATCAACACTGGTGGCTCAACCGCTCTTGCACCGCATTGCCTCCAGCGGAGCCTTCATCGGCCATCCACCCCATAACTACTTTCGACGCAAGTCCTCGTTCATCTTACGCCGAAAGCCTCGTGGGCATCTTTTGCCGAAAGTCTCTCGCCTAAAGTCTCCATCTTGGGATCTAGCGCTGCATGGCATCTTTCACCGAAAGTCTCTTGCGAAGTTTCTCACCTTGCACTGGAAACCGTCTATCTTCATGCTTCCCTCCGTACACATCACTCATCTGATGCTTTTAGACCAGCTAATTTGTCCTGTCGACATCATTGATGAGGAACCCGGATAACCTATCCTGTCCATGCCGCTACATCAAATGGACAGCCAACCCTGTATGCATTAGAGGACGTCTAGTTCTACCAGTCACCTCGTAACCTTAATGGCAATGACAGCTATTGAACCAAGGCTATTAGGCATTTGTCAACTATGTCTCCGTCGCCGAAATTCAACACGCTACATCTTGAAGTCAGTCTGTCCTCACGTGTCACTACTTCATGGACAGGACTAGACAGGAAGACTGGTGACAGTCTGGGTTCCATTGTGACAGCCTGAAGTGTCGTCCAACCCCCACTTTTTCCTTGCGCTTACTGAAACGGACTCCTAACTGAAGACCCCCAGAAGACTGATGCAGACCTTCACCACCTGCTGTAAACCTCCGCTCTTATTACATCTTTGCTCGCACCCCTTCTTGCTCCTAAGCTGGGGTGCTTCTTGCTGTCACAACCTCGCACCACCCAGTTGCCTGGTGGTAAACCTAAATAACCTGTTAATTTTAGCATTAGTTCCTCGAGCGTTGCATTTCCCTGGAGGTTTTTCGGTGTGTTGTAGCCACCGGCGCCGTAACCCAACTGCGCTGTTCTCTACAAGGGCGCATTCGGTTGGTTATCAGTTTTCCTCCAGACTGTCTCCACGTCACTTAGTTTCCCTACATTCGCCCTTAATTTTCTTCAATCAACTCTTGAACAGGATGCCTGAAAAGTCCGTTTGTCGAGGTTACAGAGAATCCTCTCTTGCCCCGACCGTGCCCGCCATCGTCCCTGATGCTCCCTCAGCTCTTCTGCCGCATTCATCTTCTACTCGCTCTCTAGAGTACAGGCGGGTGTACATTAGTTTAGTTGACTGGGCCGAGTAACTTGCGAGTCGAGTTGACTTGCTATGTACCCTTTACTCTCACAATGTAAACCTCTACTCTACCGTGCGAGCACACTTAACTCGCTACCTGTATGCCAGTCGACTATCCACAAGTTTATTATTTTGATGCGAGCCAGTGGGTGAGTTAAAGGCGGATATACATTAGGTTCGTTGACTGGGGGCGAGTACTGGGGCATGTCGCTCGTGCGCTAGTATGGGAGTTGCTGTTTATACTAGTTTCTTACTCGTGCAAAGTAGTTGCATACAAATTTCGATGTTGTAGCTTCCCCACTTAGCTGCCAGCTGGAGTGCTACCATTTTGTAAACTTTGCTCGACTTCTGACTCATCAAAACATTAAACTTGTTGATAGTCGACTGGCATACAAGTCGCGAGTCAAGTGCGCTCGCACGGTCGAGTAGAGTACAAGTTTACATTGGGAGAGTAAAGGGCGAGTAGCAAGTTTTTTACTTGGCCCAGTCAACTGCCTTAAGTTGACATCCGCCTTAAGTTGACAAGATGGCAGCACCCCAGCTAGTGGCTAAGTGCGGAAGCTACAACATCAAAATTTGTATGGATTTGAGTTGAGAGTACTCTGGATGAGTAAGAAATTAGTGTAAACAGCAAGTCGCGTGCGAATACACTCGCACCAATGACACGCCCCAGTGTTCAGCCCAGTCGGCTAACCTAATGTACATCAGCCTTTAAGGCGGGTGTACATTATGCTAGTTGACTGGGCCGTAAGCTGCACCCAAAAAAACGTGCGCGCAACCAAACATTTTCTGCACAATTCATGATTTAAGATGTGAAAATGTTGATATTAATTAAGAGAACCACTTTATATTGTCAGCAATTTTTCTTATCCATTTGGTGGTCATGTTTTGTTTAAAAATGTAAGTTAAAGGGACACCCGGCCTGCCTTATAACAGCCAAGCACTGATTGCCATCCATGCAGATAGCATCGCAAAAGTCAACTGAGATAGTTGCTGCATTGAGCCTAATAGACTAACTAGCATGAACGCATTAATTGTCGTCACAAACCGGAATGATTCTGGCATTTTAATATCACAATTTATGATTTCTAGGCTAGTGTCTTATTTTGCTTCGGCGATCTATTGGAATAATGAATTAAAATTTTTACCGCATTAGTCTTTTAGATTTTTGATCTCCTGGTAATTATTCGAAAATTAGTACATGCACACAGAGGAAACATGGTTATTGTAAGCGCGCAAAGCATCATATACTGTGGGACGCAGTAAATATAGTTCATTATTATTCAACAGAATCTCCTGGACGCCACATGTTAAAATGGAATTTTACCCAGGGATTGACTAACTGTAAGGAAATAGACCTTTGGGGCCATACTTGATGTGGAAGATCGATAAAAATAGCACTGGGAGGAATGTACTTCTAGGTGTTTAAAAAAAAAAACCACTTTAGAACGGTTGGAGCATGTGACTTGTGGTTTGCACCATTGGAAAACTGGTGGAAAAAACCCGGTTATAATGGTGTATTTGAAGGTCAAAATTAGACAATATTTAGCGAAATTACCGGCAATGACATTCTCCGATGTAAAACTGACGAAATGGGCTCGAAGCTGCGATAATACTATTGCGTGTATTGTATTTCGCGATGATAGCGAAACTTTGCAGTATTGCCCATCCCTAGTCTTTACTCTCCACATAATCAAAATGAATGCCTATGTTGGATTGCTTTTCTTCCGGTGACCATGTCTTTCAAGCATAAATCTTATCCTAGTTATCTCCCTCCTCGCTACTTCCACTTTCAACCCATTTTCATGATCCCCGTCCTTCCCAAAAAAGTTCATTAATGTGAAAACTAATATAGCCACATAAAGGTGTTCCTTGATATATAAACTGAGCTTTAAAGAATGAACTTTGGAACCAGAAATGATACTTATTAAAAGAAGCCAAAGCCTTTGTGTCTCAGCTCTGGACAGTGACGGCACTAGGGGTGGGCCATGACATCCCCCCCCCCCTCTCCGCCCTGACCACAACACTGAAGTAACTAAACTTGAAATCAAATGGATAAACTGAGCTTTTATTTTTTTATATTTATTAATTTTTGTGGCAACTCCGCAATGTACATATAGCGTAATTTATTTTGTGTTTATGGATTGTATTTTACAAAAAATTGGATTGCATTGAAGCTTACGTTATTTTCAGGTGGGATTAAAGGTGCCTAATGCAGCTGCTTTGAAAAAGTCCTTGGCCCACTCTGTTTCCAGATTAACCTGTGTTGCCCTCCCCCCCCAAAAAAAAAAATAATAATTCTGTCCAGATGCTGTCACTGGCTCTGACCCCTGTTTGGGAGCTTTACATTCCCTTCTCCAGACCCCTAGCTTTTGGGTAAAACACAAGGCACCCTGCCCCTGTCATTACTTCAAATAGCATTAGCATTTTTGCCTGCAGTCAGACCCTGACTATACAGGGGCGAGGTGAGGGAAAATATTTGCAGGGGCGCGAACAAAGCCAGGTAATGGGTCTGGGGTAGCGCAGTTAGATCCACCAGCAGGGTTGCACTGCTGCATCCGTATTCTGGAGAGATTGTTTTCACATATTCTCAAGTAATTTGTTCAGCATTATTACAGGTTTGTAAAAACGCATGATTATTTTATGATTACTCTACTTTACTCATTTACTCAGCCTAACATAAAGCAAAAAAAAAATAGAAAATGTATTTTTGATTTAAAAAAAAGTTTGTTTCTAGTTGCCTTGAAAATGTTCATTACCTTCTCAGAAATGCTGTTCTATCCTAGAGAATTAAATTGAAGATGTCCTTCCGGTTCGCTACCTACTGCGCAGGTTTCTGTGCAGCCTCCTTCATATAAAAGCTGAAGCGGAGCGGTAAGCTCACCTTTTCTTCTCTACACATAAGCTGTTCACTTCGCTCCCATCTGCTGCGTCCTACTCCATCCGCAGGTAACGTCGTCATGCCTCGCGCTAAGGGAACGCCACGGGATGGATCCTCATTCCGCACTCCTCGTTCCACGTCCCCTCCGGTCCCGCCGGTTGTGGATAACGTGGAAATTCTTGAGTTTACTGCGGACCAAGATTCTTTAGAGCAGTCTCTTCTGCTGCCCAATCCTCTTTTTTTCGGAACTCTCCATCCCTGTACCTTGCGATACTGCGGCTACATCACCGATCCCCTGCAGTCAGCCTCTGCCAGTACGGGACCTACGTTTCCTTTCCAATGAACTCTCGCGTACAAAGGAACGTTATGCTTGCCTCAAGCTTCAACTTAAAGCCCGAAAAGTTGCCGCCAAGTTGGCATCCTCTGTGGGGCCACAACTCACTCCTCTTGATTTGTCCTCGCATTCATCCCATCCTTCAGTGACTGGACGCTCCGCTACTAAGCGCACTAGTGAACCACTCACTGCGTCTCAAGTTCATGCTCTCATGGACTCTTCACTTCAAGCTTTTAAACTGAAAGCTCCGGTCTCCAATTATACTACAGCCTGTCTCGCTTCCATCTCTAAGCGCCACAAGCCTTCCCTCGAGGACGCTGGTCCGTCTGCTGTCCCAAATGATCCGCCTAGTCCCATCCCGTCCGTTCCATTGCCTCAAGTCCCTCCTGCGGACAAGGACTTCGATTCGACTCTTATTACTCGCAGGACCCATCCCTTTCGGATCAACCTGACCCGCCGTTCCAAGGAAACCCTGATCCTTCCGAGATTCTTCCTCCTGAGTTGCTAAAACGGTCGAAGGGATCGTTCCGGATTGCTTTTTATACAAACCATCGTCCTCCTCCAACCCGGTATCCAAGAACCGAGGTCTTGCCACTGGGTATGGCTTCGGACTACGTGACCAACTTCCACACCAACCTCCGTTGCTTGGACGGTCAACGACGCTCCTCACGACACTACTCAGAACTGGTGACGTTCTCCTCGGTAATGGGGCACCTCTCGAACTGGATAAAATCGACCTCCTCGTCCGGGCCGTGAAAGCTACTTCTTCCGTCCCATCGGTGAAGGAACAGCCAATCCAAGAAACTTTGACACTTACCATCAGTCAGAATTTCTCACTGCTGATGCGAAGTTGGAT
Source organism: Lithobius niger (assembly GCA_023313725.1). Lineage (NCBI taxonomy): Eukaryota > Metazoa > Arthropoda > Chilopoda > Lithobiomorpha > Lithobiidae > Lithobius > Lithobius niger. Next base: position 163,497 of record JAHWFP010241028.1, read on the forward strand.
TTTGGATCCGCCCTCTATCTTCCCAGACGTGCGGCAGTCCCCGTTTTCGTCCTACGTGACAACGACCGCATCCTCCGACTTGGTCTTCGTGCTGCGTCCCAAGCAGACGTCCTCGGTACAGTAGCCAACGCACTATGTGAAAGACTCTACACCGATCCTCCCCCTGAGGACACCCGCCAGCTAGCCTTTCTAATCAATCAAGTCTTCCGAAAAAGCTGCTTTGCCACCTACCACGCTATGAATTGGTTTACGCGTGCTCTCTTCAATTCCAGGCTCCTTCTACAATAAATTGCTCTCAACGCTGCATCCAATCTTCACGATTCCACTCGTTATCTCCTTCGCAACCTGGACATTCACGAAACCGAATCTGTTTCAAGGATTGATCCCTAAAGTAGCCCCTCACCTCGACATCTCCCGCAAACCTCGTAACAAAAATCGCCAGAACCGTCGACAATGATCCGCTCCATCCTCCAAAACGGATCATCCTAAGGACAATTGGAAGGCCACGAAGACATCTGATCCTGTCCTGCCTCCACCACCACGTCCCACATCGCCCTTTCCATCCCGATCCCCGGGACGCGGACATGGTCGTTCCCTGGGTCGCTCATCCACCCCTGACAAACGTCAACATTCGTCCTCCCATTCCCGCAGCATGGGACGTGATAACTACTGACATTCCGTCTCCCCCACAAGAAGTAGGGGGACGTCTCCGGTTTTATGCCAAAGCTTTGGAAAAAGTGACCTCCGATCCAGTCTTATTATTCTACATGGCTTCAAACCGAAGTTTTTAAGCAAACCTCGGTGCAAGATCCACCATGGAAACTGGAAGCAGCAGCTCCTTTCCCCCTCCGGACAGAAATAACGTCCCTTCTTCGCAAGCAAGCCATCCGTATTGTACTACCGCCGTTCACTCCGGGATTTTACAACAGCATCTTTCTATGCAACAAAAAAATCGGGCGGGATACGCCTGATTTTCAACTTAAAAAACTACTAAACCAGTTAATCCTCAACCCACACTTTCAAATGGAGACAGTCTCGTCCATACGAGATTCATTACAACCCAACGATTGGACAGTGTCCTTAGACCTTGCGGACGCATACCTTCACATTCCGCTTCATGCATCTGTCCGCCACCTCTTCTGTTTTCTACTAGACGGAACAGTGTTCGAATTCCTGTGCCGTCCCTTTGGACTAAATGCCGCTCCGTGGGTCTTCACCTTGGTCCCACGTCCCGTCCTCGCCTATCTCCATCAACAAGGCATCCACATCCATGCCTTCCTAGACGACTGTCTGCCTCATCCCGACCAAACAGCACTTTCCAGCAATTTACACGGCCTCTTTTTCATCGCCTAGGTTTAGGGATAAACCTTCCAAAGTCACGTCTCCATCCCGCGCAATCCTTTGTGTTCCTAGGAATATTCTTCGACCTAACGAAAGCATCAGTCATGCCGTCCCTGGAACACATAGAGAATCGCTTACGTTCCGCAGAGGACTTCATCCGTTTGGTCTCAACACGTTTCGAGACTTGGACTCATCGACTCCTTCGTGGACCTCGTCCCTTACGGCAGGTGGATGGCACGTCCGTTTCACCACTACCGTTCCAGCCTTTGGGGCTATCCTCAGCTTGCTCTAACTCTTACCATCCCAGCCTCTCGGTTCTTCTTTTCCCACCGAAACCTTCAGGTGGTGGACAAACTTCCTCAATCTGACAGCCACGGTTCCTCTTCACGAGCCTCTCCCACAAGTCCATCTTTTCACGGATGCATCCCAAACAGATTGGGGTGCTCACATCGACAACCTCACCGCCTCCGGCACTTGGCCAAATGGGACAATGCTCCACATCAATCAGCTAGAACTGTTGGCAGTCCTTCTCGGCCTTCACCATTTTCAGGACCATGTAGCAGGACGAACGGTGCAGGTCCATACAGACAACACAACTTCTGTCGCCTACTTACGGAAAGGGGGCAGGACACGCTCACTGTCCCTCCATCACGTCACCTCCCAAATTTTTCAACTATGCATTCAACTCCGTATCTGCCTCCTCCCACTCCACATCCCCGGATAACTGACTGTGATTGCAGATTCCCTCTTTCGTCGGGATCCGCCAACCAGCGAATGGACGCTTCATTCAACCGTCTATTCTGTCCTATTCCACCTGTGGAATCGCCCGATGGTCAACCTCTTCGCCACGAGGTCCTCCATCCGAACCACCAAGCGCTACGACTTCACGGGTGGCTACTATCATCCAGCTCCTCCGAGCATCTGGCATTCTTGACGACGAGGCCACTCGCATCGCATCACGAGCCGTCCAATCCTCTACCAACAAAATTTACGACTGTCACTGGAAGTGATGGCTTCATTGGTGTATCTCGGAACAAGTCGATCCAATCTATCCCCGTATGCAGGACCTCCTCCGATTTCTCACAACTCTGTTCAAGAGCGGACTCGGAGGTTTCACCATCCTAGAATATCGTTCCCCCTAAATGCCGTCTTCAAGGCAACTGGTAACACGAACCTTTTATCCGATTACAGGATCTCATCGTTAATTCATTCTTTTCACTTGGGCCGCCCACGCATTTAAACAGTTTCCAGACTGGGACCTGTCCATCGTCCTTACGGCCCTCATGGCCCCACCCTATGAACCCATGCACTCCTCTAAACTCTTCCACTTCACAAGGAAAGCTGTATTCCTCGTAGCTTTGGCAGCCTGCCTCCGCTGCAGTGAATTACAGGCCCTCTCTGCCACCGACAAAAACTTTTTTCCTGCCTGACTACGCCGGCGTAACACACTCCACGAGGATCGTTCCGTGCCAAGACTCAGAAGCCCGATGAAAGGACTCTTCCCTTCATTATTCCGTCCTTATCCTACATCCTAGGAGACGAAGAGGAGCGGTCCCTTTGCCCTGTCAGGGCAATAAGCTATTACCTGAAAGCGTCTAAGCCCATCCGCAGAGGGCGTACCCAACTTTTCCTTCCTTTAATAACAAGGTTGGGACAACTTCCACCCGCATGATCGCCACCTGGCTTAAGAGTGTCGTCCAAGCCTACGAAGCACTTGATATAAACTGCGTCTCTGAAGGCATCAAAGTAATGGCTCTCGAACTTCGTGCAATCTCCACCTCCTGGGCTCATTACAGCAACATCCCCACCACTGAAATAATGGAAGCCGCCTCCTGGAGACATCCCACGGTCTTCACGTCCCATTACCTCCGGGACATGTCCCATCAAGCGGCGGGACTTTACCTTATCGCGCCATTTGTTACTGCCCGGCGTATACTTTAACCCCTTTTACACACTGAATTTTATGTGAAGGGAACCGGTCGCTACCTGAGGGCACTTGTGTCAAATGGCGTCCGCCGCTTTGACAAAGTCTATGGGATTGCTATAAAAAAGGTAATGTATATTTTCAAGGCAACTAGAAACTCCAAAATACCTGTATTACCTGGTTGATTTTGGTTTCTATTGCCTGTTGAAAATATCATTACCTTGGTCCTGCCCTCCTCCCCTGCCCTCCTCCCCTCTTGTCGCCATTTGAGCACAATAGAGGACCGAAAAGGTGAGCTTACTGCTCTGCTTCGGCTTTTATATGAAGGAGGCTGCGCAGGTAGCGAACCGGAAGGACATCTTCAATTTAATTCTCTGAGATAGAACAGCATTTCTGAGAAGGAGAATGCTGTAAAAAAGGTAAAGGTCAACAGGCAATAAAAACCAAAATCAACCAGGTAATGCTGGTATTTTTGAGTTTTTGGTTTTGATTTCGAGGGGAGGGGGATGCACTTCCTTGCCTCTCCCCTTTCCTTTGCCACTAAACAAGGGTAAAAAACAAAACAACTATTTTAAGCTTTCCTGCAACATTGCATAGAGTTAGATATAATATACAACATTGTCGTCATTTAACGCCTTTTCTAAAATCTACCCAACTGCCTGGTTCTTGCCTAAAATAAAGCAGCTGTTAGCGGCAATCGAATGATGGCAGAAAACAACATTTTCCAGCGAGAATTCGAAGATCGCCGTGAAACCCATATCGGGCTTGTTTAATCGAAAACAAGCCATCGACTGCGACATTCAGAAATCAATCCGCCATTTTGTACTGAAGTAGGAATTGTTTTCTTGTTACACATCGACGCATCATGCTGCGGGCATCATACTTTCCTGTCTCAAGCCACAAGACTACGGAATGGAGAGGACCACCGTATGCATCTTTATCATGGTTACTTGGTCTAGGTACTGACAACCTGACAACTCGAAAGACATCATGCGAATTGAGTATTGCAAAACAAAAACTAATTCGATTGATGCTTAAGGTAAGGTTTAACTGATCCTAAGTCAAAACAGCAAAAGGAACACAAACTTTCCTGTAAGGTTTCAGATGCTGCAGTGTTGCTGTACTATTTATAATATGTGCGCCGGTTCTTGAGCCGTAAATTTTGTATATATTATTAATGAGAAATAAGTGGAAAACTAACTTTTATTCAGTACTACGAGATAAAACAACGTCTGGCTCTTATCACTATTTGGTGTGTCTGAAAAGAACCTTATGTGCTTTTACAAAAAGACTTTGTTCGATCCAACAGTCAAGCTTAGGGAGATTCTTCCAAAGCCAAATTTTTTGTTCCTTGCATTCCATTTACGATAGAATAATTTACTCCATTGTATTCTGCAGTAACCTTGAATGCATTCTTTGTTACTTTTCAAGGCACTGTTGGGCAAATACATTTAGCTGAAATCTATGCGCAACGATTAGAATTACTTCCCTGGCTTGACTGTTGGTAGCTTTTCCTTGAAGTTTAGAACGTGGTGGAGTGGCCGCCACTTTTTTCAGCTCTTGTCGGTGCGCCTTGTTGCCAGAACAGCACACTCGATAAGTTGCATTACATTATGGGAGGACTCTATAATCACAGGGGCTAGGCACACGAATCTCGTACATGCCGGAACACTCATGCCACCCCGCATGTATGCGATTCGTGTGCCTAGCCCCTGTCTATAATCCGTACGCGATTAGTAAACTGGGCGTGGCTTAAAAAAAATATCGATTGTCCACTCCAGTACAACACCACGACTAGCATCATGGGTAAAAAAA
>JAHWFP010241028.1:183489-207293 GCA_023313725.1 Lithobius niger
TCCCTGACAGGGGGGCAAAGAAAATTAACGTTTTCTATTGAACTTTGTTCTGCTTTGGCAAAGGGCCGGCAAAACCGGTAGGGGGTCTGGGGGAGCGCTGTAAGCTGTAAGCTCCCCTTAACGGGGTCCAGGGCATCGCCCCGGAAGCTGAAGCATTTTACGCTATTTGAGGGCCTATTTCTGGCTTCCCGACACATGTTTGAAACACTCGTTAAGCAAATTTCGGATGTTTCTCGTAAGCATTCTTCAACAAGAGAGGTCGTAAAAAACCTAATTCTGACTAAATTCTGTTTATTTATTACGCATTTTTTTTTACAAAATAAATTAACTGGTGAATTTAAATTATTTAAAAAATATTATTACTTTAACATTAAGTAACACTGAATAATTTAGGATTGAAAAGTTCTGTTGCTTACGTTTCAACTAACTGCCAACTCTATTTACAGCTTTTTTTCCCCAAAATTTGTACGGATTTTATGTCGTCATGTTGACTCAAGTCTTCCGGCTGTTCCCCGACGACAATCTCAATTACTCTTCGACAGGGGGACAAGGTTTCCCCGACGGGGGTTCTCGCCCCCCTCCCCCCTTCCCACCTGTGCGCCACCCCTGGTGCACGTGTCAGTACGAGGTCACAGTGCGGTGACTGAATCCTTGTCAAAGATTAGTTACGAAGTGACGATTCGTAGAAAAGTTAAAGTATGCAGAAAAGAGAAAAACGAAGCGATGACACGACTCGCGTATATTTTTTACCTTACGAAATGTTGTTTTCTGCTCCAAAACATTTACTCAACTTAAGAATTTGCCGACTGGGAAAGAGTCAATGAGCAAAGGTGAAATGCCGAGTCGTTTTTTGCTTCCTGTGTAATAAATAATAACATGTATTGCCAAGACAGTTTAATTTCTTTGACTAATTTCTCGAATGGGAAGAAGAGTAAATGAACAAAGGTGAAATGCCGACTCTAATTTCATCGTGTGAACAAATAATAAAAAGTGCACGTACGACGATAGTTTAATTCTTTTCACGAATTTGCCGACTGGGAGAATGAGTGGGGGGGACGGTGCGCCCCCCTGTCGCTACGTCCCTGGGTACTGTGGATATTATCCTGGGATAAAATGAGTGTTTGCAATATTTACGTACTTTTGACTGAATACAGCGCTTTGTCAAGCAGGGAAACCAACATTTCACAAACAAGCAGCCTCTTCAAATATGCCAGCCTACATACGGATAACGGACATGCCAGCCTAATTATGAATAACGTGCTCATTTAAAATTTTTTTCTGCATCCAGGACATGTTTGCCACTGACGTTTATGATTCGCTTGTGTTACATGACTTTGTGCATCTAGACCTCAGAGCAATAGAAGACCAAAGGACCAAGCAAGAAAACCCACGTTTTTCTATAATTTATTTTATAAGGTAAATATGCACGTTTTATCCCAGTAATTACACTGTATAATGCAGTCAACATTCTAGTAATTGTTATCAATAGTCACTACACTATGTGATCTAGCCCTTGCCCCCTAAATATCAGTGCTCAAATTTACTTCACCTTACATATACGCACACGAACGCACTTCATAAAAACAATAGGCTGAAGACTTTAAACCAAGTGATATTTATTCAGAGTTACAAGGAATCGGCAATTTGTAAAGTTGTTACACAATGTACTAATTAGTCCATAAGAGCTAGAAGAGTCTTTTAACTTGCAAAAAAATATTTAATAGTTGCAGATATTGTAATAGAAAATCCACGAAAGTTACTGATCGTAGGGTGAAGCCATCACTGGTGACAAAAAGCCCATGGGACATACGGACCGCAAGGCCCACATGGTGTTGGTGGACAAGGTTGGCATGGTCCTGTCGGTGGACCGCATGGTCCAAAAGGTCCACATGGTACGCATGGTGGACATGGACACGGCATGCATGGTCCGCAAGGTGGTGGAGGGCAAGTCGGGCAACAAATTGTTGGTGGTATAGTTACTTTACGGCTGTCACGTTGCTCGTTTTCGAATACGTCAGATTCTCCCACTGTCGTCTTTCCGGCAACCCTAAATTTACGGTGGGACACATACTCAATGTCGGCACTTACAGGGCAGTTGCCTTTAGGCTCTGGAGCGGGACAGCATCCTGGAATTGGTCCTGGCGGAGGAAGGATTGGGCAAGGCGGAGGACAAGGTATTTGGTGGTCTTTACTCTGCAGAACACGATAACCTTTGTTCTCAGTTTCGATTTGGTTGTAGGTTCCGCATCCTGCAGCACGGTCCACGATTCGTTGCTTTAGATTGAAGTTGAACTGGTTGTTGTACATGTCAGAACCGGCATGCAAGCGACAAAATGATTGACAATTCTGCAGTGGGACAGGGCACCGCTGCTTTTCCAAATCCTTGTACAAACTGATGTTGTCCGAATCGCCTTCAGAGTTGTGGAAAATATCGGTTCGTCCCAGAAACCAACTCACTGTGTCACAAAACGTGTCCAGCAAAATCTTTATCCCTGACATTGCAACTGAAGTATCCATTGATGCGGAATGAAACCAAATGTTGTAGTCCTGTACAAGAAGGGTTCAGACAAAATATTAATAATTTTAATGTGGTTGTTAGTAAATTCCATTAGGGATTTAGGAACTCTCCTACTTTTGCTGGGAGTTTTTTGGTGCCCAGTGCATTCTGGCTGGGTTTGCAACTTTTAACTGAAAAATTGCCATCAATTCCATAACAGATTTCGTTAGAACTGGGCACTACTTTGTTTTGTCTTAACTAACCGATGCATAGCCACATTATAAAGTAAGACGTATAAAGAGGCGATAGGTCAAATTTTTGCATTATGGTAGTGGTGGATTTCAGAAATGCCATAACCCTGTGGAACAGTTATTTTTTATAGCCTTAGGAATAAAGAACAGTGATCGTAAAAATTGTTTGTCTTGAATTGTTTTTAAAATTAAAGAAGAGCTTGAAACTTATACTTCCAAATTTCTACAACATAAAACAACAGTTCAATCTCCTTTGGGTTCCTGTTCCTAATTTGCTCCTGTTCAAACTCTTTAGTATAGCTCTTGGGCATTTTCTCTCTGGGTAATCAGATGCTTGATTATACTCAACGCCATACTTTAAATCTTCAATAATCTTACAGCTTCTTCCAAAACACCACATATGTGCAAAATAAAATAAAATAAAATAAGTCCATTGCTGCGCACAGTTTGGTACTGCCAAAACACAGAACACTTGATAGAGCTATAATACATCAGTCCAAAGGCAAAACGAGAGTTCAGCGTCCAACGAACTACTTTAATCTTTGCTTGTACGCATTTATTGCGTAGCAGATGTTCCTATATGTAAACTTACTTTTTTTACTTTTCGTTCAAAACATGTCCGTTCAACGGAAGTGACATCATCTTGAACGCAACTGAGGGATTGTGGGATCGAACTAATCGCAGCAGCTCGCAAAGGTGGTTGATTTTTACGGAATAGTGAGCATGCGCGAGGCACAGTTTATCGACTGATTCTGGATGGATTATCGACTAACTCTGGATGGAGCCATCAGTCACGTTGAAATGTGACGTTTCCCTCATCAGACACTTTTGGAATGTTCTGTTGAGGTTTCTGTGCATTGAAGGTACCGAACTGTCTTCAGAAAAGTGTGTATGGTTCGTACACATGTGGGTCGTTTTGGAAGAACCTCTACATATCACGTTAAGTCTTACTCTAAGTTTAGCCTACTACATTATGTACTAATCTCGCATTAAACAGCATTACAGTAATATATTCACCCTCATTGTACGAATTCTAACCCATCAACCCACTAACATACTGGAATTTATTCAATTCTACTGTTCCTTTCGAAAACGACACGAAAATTCATATGACACCACAAAATCCTACAGCAATAAAATAATGCCACACAAATAAAAATAAATGTTTTTCAGACACCACCGCATTGTGGAAAACGCCCTGTATTTTGGCTTTTTTTTTTTTAATAAATTTTCGAAAAAAAAATCATGCTTATCACGCATTTCAAGTCCATCTTCTAGAATGATGATTTTGAACTGTGCTGCAAGTCATAGCTTCCATGTACGATCGTAGAATGGCACAGTGTAAAAATACACAAACTACATTTTAAAATTGCTTATGTTAAAAAATTATACAACTGGAATTTTTTTTTTAGGAGATTAAGACCGTATATTGACCATAAAGAATGCTTTCTCTACTGAAAAAAGTACCCTCAACTCACATCAACGTTTTCAGTAAATAAGTAAGAGATATCCGTGAGTCCTAGTCGATTTAACGGTTATAATTGCGAGCGAGCGAGAAACGGCTAGTACACTATTGAGGGGGTGGAAGGAAACACGAGTGGGCAAAGCCCACGAGTTTTTCCCTCCAGCCCCGAGATAGTGGACTAGCCGTTTCGAACTCAAAAGCAATTATAACCGTTAAATCGACTAGGACTCGCGGATATGTATTTTAATGCTAAGGTGTGACGTCGAGCTAATTTATCGTGTTATTCGAGTTTTTTAAAGACTTGTTTCAAGAATTTAAGATTTTTTTTACATGCGATTTATGTAAATTCCTGAACGGAAGTTCCGGTTTAGAAACGGGGTTGGAAGCTTCCTGTCTATGAAGGCCGACCGAAGGGGAGAGACGCTGCGTAATACCGATGTTTGTGTTTAAGGTAAAGCTGTATTTTTTTCTATTTTAATAGTTTAAATAAGATGAGTATATAAAATGCGCTATTCGCTTGAGTCTCGTAGGCTTTTCGGTGTATTTCAAAGTGTCAGTAGCCTAGTTTTCGTACCGTCGGAACGAAAGAGGGTTGGGCCATTCCTCCGTGGGTGGGGGTCTAGCATAGTACGCGATTTTTTTTTTTTTCGTGTTAGGCTAGAAAGAAATGTGTCGCAGGTTGTAAAGGTGCCTGTTTATGCTGGTTGCATTTGTGTTGTGTAGGGTAATTTTAAAAAGTCGGGTCATATGTTACATGGTGGAGCAGCGGTTGTGTAGACCCCCGTAAAAAGTGTTAGATTATCAAAAAAGTATGGGTTATCAAAATTAATCCACTGTGATGTGTGTGGGTTTTCAGATTAACCGTATATAACGACTACACTTTTAGCATGGGGATGTATTACCGTGACGTCACCACCGTGCATTAAAAAATAAAATTAGCATGCCTAATCTTGTTTGGAAATTATTTGCTGGAGAAATATTTTTCTTTTAAATTTTGTGTGGCCTAAACTAAATTTCTGCTTTCATTAAAAGGCTCGCAAGTTAGAAAATCCGCATAATTCGGAAATTAAAAGCAACCAAGAATATTTCCACCGATGAACAACAAAACCTATTTCTTCATAGACGTTGAGTTAAGGCGCGAAGCGGCAATAATCGACTCTACTACGCGTTCGTAATCTGAACCAACGCTACTGACCTGATCTAACCTAACACTGCCTGGCGAATCGAATCAAGGCAAGTGACCCAGCCGATAATCATAACTACATGATTATCGGCAGGAAACAAAATTGGAAACTCCACAAAAACATTTCCAACTTACTGTAACCAAAGCAACTGACCTGACCTAACCTAACGCTGCCTGGTAAAATTTGAACCAAGATAACTAACGCAACTCCAGGACAAAATCGTACCGGAAAAAAAAAACCACAAGACTAAAGGCCTCTCCAGACAGAAGAAAATTTCGTGCGAAGCTATGCGTAACTACGTGCCTACAAGGTCAACATTGCAGTAATCGTGTAGTTGGTGTTGCGTTAAGGACGAATATTGAAGTCTTTTTTTATACCATACTACGTCGGCGTGCAGCCGCGAACAGCCAGTCTGGTTAGGGCTTTTCACCAAGAATTTATACGGTTCTTGCTAACACCAATATCTATTCACTTGGTTTATAACAACTTAACCAACGTTTAGGCTTATAACCAAAATGGCGAACTATACGTAGGAATTTCCCATATACGATCGTAAAAAAAGGAAGCGACAAGTTCGTAATGCCTGTAGTCGAACGAAATTTCAATAAATGCTAGTTAGTAAAAGATTCGTTATTACCGTCACGGTAAGAATTGTTACTAGAAAAACTTTGTTTTCGTATATAGATCGCTAATGTTTGCCATGTCCAAAATATTTTAGGAAGCGTCGAAACGGACAAAGAGGACTCACATGCTGTTAATCTAAAATTGAATTTTCTTTGTATTGGCCTAATCGTACATTATTTTTTGTATCTCTCGTTTTGATCTGAAAATGTCCTTTGATAAATAAATTTAATGGGACGTAGGCCAGGTAGATAACTCTTTTCTGCAAAGATTTGATAATACTTTAAAATCACGTTCCGTGGAACAATCCAGCCACTTTAAATAGATTTCTTTTGAGTTATCGCATTTATCACTATTGCTTACCTTAGTGTATTAAGTTGCGAGTCTTCTTGCGGTCAAATTATTGTGTGATGGTCATGAAAGGGTGCACAGCCGAGTCAGTCTAATACATAACAGAAATTTAGTGAAGAAAACTTCGCGCAACTCTTAGATTTTCATGTTGTTGAAGGGATTTAGAAATCCGTTCCGAACTAATAAGGCCTAGCCATGTTATCCCTCCACTTGGGTCTTTTATTGCAAATGTTTAATTTTCAGAACACTGAAAATGTTTTTAAACAATGGCGACTGCCGCTTTGTTTAACCGAATTATTGTTGCTGTGGGTTTGGGGGACCAGTTATTAATAATCACCAGGGAAGAGGTTGGGGAGGAGTTGTAATTCAGAGGTTGCCGATTATTCGAGCATTCTGGAGGGAGAGAGGTGTCGCATATTTAGGTCCCGTCAAGGAAGTGAGGCGGCAGGGCCGTAGCCAGCACCCCCGCAGCCCCCGCACGTGCGGGGATTTTCTTCAGGGCGTGAAGTGCGACGAGATCGGTATTCTTCTGACACCCTTGGCCGTCAACATTTGCGGGTCGATGATCCGCCAATCCAACAGAAAAGAGGAAAGAAGTAGGAGGTTGGAAAGAAAGGATCCAGTAAAGTATTAAGACACACGCTAGTGTGTCGCCTGCCAAAGATAAAAGATAACATCCAGATAATATATATATATATATATATATATATATATATATATATGAGCATGGCGACCACTAGACACTTGTCTTTACAGCTAAGGTGTTTGGCTGAGGGTAAATAACAGTACGACAGAAAAAGCTGAAATTTGTTGAATAAAGCTGGTTCTTAGCTCATTTTACAGGTATTGCTCTGTGGATGTGCCCTTCCCATACGGCTTTTTCTAATCGGTCAAGTGATTCAGGGGTTAGGCTTCTGCAATCCGATGATGGAAGCTACCGACCAGTGGACGATGGTGCAGCTCGTTTAAAATCACGACTCCACACAGCCGAAAAGTTTGGCGGGAATCCTTAAACAAGTTTTGTTTTGGGAGAGATAATAGATGTTTTTGGTCCAAATTGATGAAATCCATTTGTTTTTGTTAGCAATTATGAAATGGAAACACCAATCTAGTTTTCTGGTCCATTTTTTTTTTTTTTTGACTTTCATTCCGTTTTGAGAACAGCACGCAGTTTTTTTTCATATGATTAGTGTTTCTTATTACTGCAGTAGCTCCTTGCAAACGACAAATTTATTTAATATTCAGTTTACTGGCGTTTGCTGATTAGCATTACTTGCTGATTGGCATTGTTTTAATGTTTTGTATTGTTATGAAACATTGCTCAAGGAGCTGCTTGTACAAACGAAACTACCTATTAGAAAACAACAACGAATTGTTTGATGTTTAAAGGCACATAAATCCCTCCGTCCTGGCCGCTTTACTCATACGTCAACTGCGCTAAAATATAGTTCACACGACCGCGGCGCGCATTGCTCTGTGAAACAAGCATGACGTCACATCCGACGCTAGATCATACATATTTCGGAGCCGCGCCATGCGACACATCGTACAAATGCTAAAAGGCAAAGATGGAGCCACTAGATAATAATAATAATAATAATAATTTTACCACAATAGTGATAAGGCACTGGAAGGGGCGTGACCCACTAACACCAGTCCCAATTAAAAGCAACCAAAGTACACAGAAGTTAAAACAAAAATACCGCAATTGAAAATTTTGGCGGATATTAGTGGATAGAGCCGGAATGGTTGTGAGGCGCAATACCGTACCGCAATGCGTGATGGGGGTTGTCTACTAGCAAAGCCTCTTGATAAATGGTGTAAGGTTTTCTGAGAGCAGCTCCCTGCGGAAGCCTTCCTCCGTTTTCATACCAACCGTCCTGGAACGAAGAGAATTCCAAATTGGTACCACCCTGACCGCAAAAAAGTTTTTCCTACATTCAAGCCGTGACCCCTGCGCCGCCAATTTCCATGGGTGACCCCTAGTATCATGAATACTCGGGGCAAGATCGAAAAAAGGTAAGTCCACTGAAATAAGGTTGTGTAAAATCTTATACGTTAAAATGAGATCGTATCTCAGTCGACGCAACTCCAATAGCTCCAGGCCGGCCAAAGCAAGCCGATCCAGGTGATTTACCTCACGAAGTCCAGGAAGGCGCTTTGTAAATTTTCTCTGTACAGACTCGATTAAGGTAAATCAGTTTAGAGGTAAACAAATCAGTCTAGAGGTAAACAAACACTGTCGCAGATGACTGCACGTTATGATCATCAATGTCTCCTGTCTGTTGCTGCGGTAAAATACCCACACGTTAGTTTTATTTGAACAAAGTTGACCAAATAAAAGTTTCTGGGGGTCTTTATTATGTGTTGATGTCGAAATTTACGTCCTATCGTTGCCGACTATTTTACGTATATTAATTTATTGGCGATTTCAAGGAGGCATGCTTAGGGACCGGTCATTATGTATCGCTTTTTATTGGGAGGGGGGGGGGAGAAGATATCCCCCCCCCCCCTTTCTTCGGACAGTAAGTTTACGCCCCTGCGACCGATCTCATTATTCCTCCCAACCGTTATTTTTTTCCTTGTAGCCTAATTTGTGACTTAATGTTTTAGCATTATGCCGGTATGAAGAACGGCGTTATTGTACAGAAACAGCTGACCATCAAAAAAAAAAAAGCTTCTCCCGACCGACCCTAATTATAATTTAATTGGTACTGCAGCTAAACGTTTTTTCCCTTAGGCCTTATGTCTGCTACGAGAATTTACGTCTGAAACTCAATCCGCAATTTAATTTCTTCTCCGCCTTTGGTTTTGTCCATCACCATGTCAGGATCCCGACACCCCTGCTCCACCCCTTCTTTAATCCTAGTTTCTTGCGGTAAACATAGGATAAACCTAATTGTTGATCCAATTCTCGTTTTGTCCTTTCCTTTACCGATTCAGTAGCAAATCTACTTGGTGGAATAGATAAATGCGTTCATCACTCGCCATTTCTCCTGATAAGCTCAGAACAAGGTTAACTGGGATTGAAGCTGCGTCCCTCGAGAAAGACAGCTACTATCTCACTTGGCTTTCGCTCAAAAGCGGCAAGTCACGTGACTTGAAGTGCACGAAGAATCACTGCATCACAGACTAGGCGTGTAAACATCGCGTGATGTCACCGTTAAAAGTAGCCCAAGAACGCCCGAGAAGCTTTCTGGCGGGAGTGAGATACTCCTCGGACCGTGCGGTAAAAAAGAAGCTTACTAGCGTACACTGCACGCCACATTTGTCATCGGGATCGTACCCTTAGACGATCAAATCTATGATCAAATAAAAGGTAAATGAGTTCATATAATACTATTTCCGCTAATGTATCGAGAAAAACGTTAAAATATGCCGGAGGGAGTTATGTGCCTTTAATATAAGGTTTAACTGATCCGAAGTCAAACCGGCAAAGGAACACAAATTAACTTTCCTATAAGGTGTTAAATACTGCTGTGTTGATGTACTGTTTAGTCCACGAGAAACCTTACTGCTGTATTCAAATGTTTTTACCATTTTTTTACTTTTCCACACGATAGGCCTCATAGCTAAATGACATCGCTGGAAAATGGTTAAAAACAATCTTCTTAGTGTGCTTAGCACAACTTTATGGAAAATTCAGGGTACGTACGACTCCTTGAAATCCTGGAAATATCCAGGAAAGTAATAATGAAATTCCATGCGTGGAAAAGTGCTTTAAAATCTTGAAAAATTATGTATCTAGACACACGCTAGTGTGTCGCGCCAAGTTAGGCAACGAACATCACATCAATTCAATTGTCTAGGTTGTAAACCATTGTAGCGCAATGCCATAGCGTCAGTCTAATATCCTGAAGCATAGTTTGGCACATTTCAGGTACTTGGGGAAAAACAATAATGCGGCACAAAAGCTTAAATTATGGTAAAATAGAGAGCAATGACCCACCTGACAAAAATTAGCTTGTGTAGGAATGTTAGCTAAGTGGCTTTCAATGCAATATTTGACCCTCAACAACGTTGCAAATGTGCTACTAGTTTCTTCTTTCTTCTTCTATTCCGCTCATCCCCATGTTAATTGCCATAGGGTGATTAATCACCGATACCGAGATAGCGGGAAGGCTTCCAGCTATGAAATTTGACAAAGGGCTGCAGTACGATACGAACTGCATACCTTTTCTGGTTTACAGCCTGGGTGTGTAACAGGAATGGCGTGGGAGGGCGCATAAGTACGAAAGTACTGATATAACCATTTTAGTATTGTCGGCATCGTCTCTCATTGGACGGCCAAACTTCGGACAATGGCAACGTGTAACTGACGTGCGTATCTAGACTCACACTAGTGTGTCGTCACAAATCCTAAACAACTTTGCCAAAGAAAATGTGTCTATGTCCAATTCACGAAAACAAATAAAGTGTCGTAATAAAGCCAAAAACTGGAACAGGCCACCAAGTTGAGAATGGTTCGGCCTCAGAAAGGTGTGATATGAGCTAAATATAAAAATAATAATAACAAAAAAAAACTTATAAAGAAGCGACTAAGTTGAGAATGGTTCGGCCTCTCAAAGGAGTGAAATATGAAATTAAAATATTAGAAAAATTACTACTCAGGCTATTGTTGACGTGGCAATTTATTACACATCTGCAGGCTAGTTGAGTTGAGTCTAATACACAATTAAAAAAAAAAGTGATATCATATCAAAAACCAAAACTGGTAAAACGGACCGCCAAGTTCCGAATGGTTCGGCCCTTCAAAGGAGTAATGTCAACACACCAAAACATTCGCCAAGTTAATCGCACTGTTGATATCACTTCTTTGAAGGGCAGAACCATTCGGAACTTGGCGGCCCTTTTTACCAGTTTTGGTTTTTGATATGATTTATTTATCATCAGTAGGGTGATGAACGGAAAGTGGACGGCTTGATTGAAGAACACTGAAACAATTGGCCCAGAACGTAGTCGAGTGTGTAGCCTCGCATTTTCCTTCCTTTGTTTCGGTATCAAAAGTTTTGAAAGTTGGGCTATGATTATAATTGCATTTACATGTATAATGGTTGGATACAGCAGTAAGGTTTCACGTGGACTAAACAGTACATCAACACTGCAGTATCTAAAACCTTACAGTAAAGTTAATTTGTGTTCCTTTGCTGTTTCGACTTGGGATTAGTTAAACCATACCTTAAACATCAAACGATTAGTTTTTGTTTTCTAATTCTTGATACTTTGACATACCACGTTGGTCTTATGTACTCCTTGCAAATACACTGAATTTCACTCGTTTATTTAATGCAAATCTTTCAGTTGTTAAGTTGGTTTTTCTGCAGTTCTCTTTCAGCGGCTTTGGACTTTATTCGTCATATCACAGGACAGCAAGCCAAATAGGCAACGAACATTTTAGCTTTAACACGGGAAGGTGACGTCAAACTGCTTTATAAACTAATTCGTAATAAGGACAATGTTTCCTCTTCACGTTTCTTCAAAGTGCGGGTGAATTGTTGATTCGTTAGTATTTTGGCCTTAGGGCTTCGGGCAGATGACCAGGAGTGGTTAACGCTCGTTAAACCCTTTGAAACCCTTTGATCTTAAGTCTACGTCTTGCAGCTGGTATTTGCTGATTGGCATTATTGCCTAATAACAATGTTTGAAACAATGTAAAACAATGAAACTGATCGTTCAGGGCACAAAGTCAATCAACCGCAACAACGCAATAGAATGGTAATGGCTCATACTGTGCATGAGTGAGGCAGTGGTAGCACGTACAATGAAAATGTGCGACAGATAGGTTACGTCCAGTGGGCATGACACAAGGCAGCATGTAACATAGGTAATGTTAGTGATGTTATGTTATAATGGCTTGTGCATTAATCTTTTGGGTGGGCGCTGGCCAAAGCCCCGAATAATGCTCCATTACGCCCCGTAACTCCAGAATGGCACGACCAATTAAAATTTCTATTTCTATAAAGGGCACCTCTGGAAGTAAATCTTTGAAGCTAACAACCAGCTTTCTAAGACAAATCGTTCAGGTTGCAGAGACCATTGTGTAAACGTGTCCGAAGTCCGCCAGCGCATAAGCCAAAAATGAAACTCACGATTCCGGCTCAAGTCCAGATCTCCGAAGTGACAAATTAATAAAAGTTGGTACCCGTGTTCACCAAAGCTTATATAGTAAATTTGAGTGGAAAATATTAAGGGTGGTGGAGAAATTCAGCATCGTAATTTCGGCTTTAGCATGGGAGGTTGAGGTCAAACCTTACTGTAAAGGCTACTGCCAATACCCAAACCAAACTCCTTTTACTTCAGTCTTCGTCTTGCAGCTAACGTTTGCTGATTGGCATTGTTGCACAATAACAATGTTTAAAACAATGTAAAACAATCTTGGTCGTTTAGAGGTCCCTAACCACAGAACCACTTGGCCAATAGAAGAGGCCTTATGAAAAGAGAACATCTCCAGAGCAATACCTGTAAAATAAGCTAAGGACCAGCTTGGACCAACTGCATGGAAGAATTTATTTTCGTGATACAAAAAATGGCGGGACTAGGAGCCAGTATGTAATTAGGCAAATATTAACGTTATTCACCTCATTTTTTCAACAAGAAAACGTTAAGCTGTGTCACTAACAGTGACTTTTATGTTGTCAGGCAACCAAAGTCTCCCGATCAAACAAGTTTCAGCCATTTCTGTCGCATTGTTATTTATCCTCTGATGGCTGAAAACAGCCAAACTGCCTTAGCTGTAAAGACACAACGCGTTTAGTGGTCGCCATGGTCATATATATATTTTATGTTATCGTTTATCTTGGCGGGTGACACACTGGCGTGTGTCTTGCAAAGGGTTTTGGTTTGTGTATACGTTGTTTCGTCTGTACAAGCAGATCCTTCAAGCAATGTTTCATAATACCAAACATTAAAACAATGATAGTCAGCAAATAATGCCAATCAGCAATCGCCAGTAGGTTGAAGATTAAATAAATCCTGCGTTTGCAAGGAGTACAGAAGACCAATTTGGTATATCAAAGTATCACGAATTAGAAAACAAAAACGAACTCCTTTGATGCTTAAGGTAAGTTTAATGAATATACACTATACGGCGACACCATACGCAGTGTATCTTTCATGCAAACTGTAAGTGATAAAAATTCAAAACATTAAAACAAGCTAGCCTAATCAAAACTGCATGGTACGCCAAAGTAGCACGAATTGGAAAACAAAAACGAACTCGTTTGATGTTTAAGGTAAGGTTTAACTGATCCGAAGTCAAAACAGCAAAGGAACACAAACAAACTTTCCTGCAAGGTTTCAGATACCGCAGTACTAATAATAAATACTAGTCACATGATAAAAGGTGACTGCTGTACTCAAAATGGAACGAAAGCAAAAAAAAAAAATGACCAGAAAACTAGATTGGCTTTTCCATCTCATAATTGCTAAGAAAAAAATGGATTTCATCAGTTTGGACCAAAAATTTATATCTACCATCTACCTCAAAACAAAACTTGTTAATGATTCCCGCCAAGCTTTTCGGCCGTGTGAAATCGTGATATCAAACGCCAAGCTAATCCCACCGACTAAGACTTCAAACGTTAAATGAAATAATTGAAAATTGCACAGTAAGCAATTTTCTGATGTTTCATTTAACCTTCAAAGTATTAGGTTACTCGGTGGTGGGATTAGCTTGGCGAAAGTATGGAAGCTACCGGCGGGTCGGCGATAGTGCAGCTCGCAAGTAGCGCTTTTTAAATCTGGTAATGGAAGTTATCGACGGGTGCGCGATTGGTGCATGCTGTAGTTTGAATATTATTTGCAGACTTTGGACTGACAAAATAATTTGGACGCGTATTCCTTCACAAAAAACTGCAGATTTTCTGTAGCTATTTTACAGCTTACCTGCATTTCTACACAGCAGTTGGTATTAGTTCGCAGATTATTTGCAGACTTTGAAAATAATCTGCAGATGTCTGAAAAAGCTGAAAAAAAACTGGATTATCTGCAGAAATTTGTAGCCGGGCTATTCCCTGGTGCCATAATTGTTACCGAACTTGTCTAGTGCAATCTTCACTTAGTTGCCAGATATGGGGCAGTAGTATTTAACTCAAGATAATTATGCTAGAATAGTAAATGTAGGTACTATATATAGTTAATGCTACATTCTGCGCTATACGTTTATCGTTTAGCACTTTAGCGCTTTTAGCCTATTCATCGTTTCAGTATTTATCGACTGTATCCTTCCTACATCAATACATCTGGGTGTTTTATGAGCGTCTAAATCTTTGGCGTGTGAAGGTCACATATTTCTGATGCGTTTATAATAACAGTCGTTTTTATCAGTCTTCTTTTGGACAAGTGAGTTCAAAGCAAATAATATCTGAACATTTCTCATCTGACATATCACGTTTTATATTCAGAAACAAATACACCGTACTGATAAGTGCACATCAGTAAACAACGGCAAACAAAAGGTTCCTTCTTCTGTCTTTACTTATCAGAGCTGATTACGTAATTTAAAAAAATGATCATACCAAGCGAGAAAGAGGAAAGAGGGAGTCGTCCTTGAATCTCTTCAACTTTCATTAGCTGCACTCGCATTTAACATGAGGACGCAGAATTTAACGCTGCAGTTGGCATATTTTATTGTAGTTGTACTTTTTCAAATATCCATCACGGTAGTTGGAGAATCGCAACGAGAATATGACTTCATCATTGGTAAGAAGAATATTTATTTTTATTGTCCAGGCTGTACAGTACTATTGCACGAAAATATTAACGTTGCAGCTATGTAGTAACAAAAAGTGTAACTGCTGTTGAAATATCAACAGGCAACAAAACATACCTTCGTAGTGACTTAGATACGATGGTGCTGCCTATATAAAGAAAGCAACCCCATACCATGGATATGCACTTGTCAGTTGGTTTTCATTTTAAGTCATGGTAGCATTCCTTTACAGTAGTGGTTTGTTGAAGTGACAGATTTGGACACCGATATCTTCGAAAATGGTTCATGCTTGCTACCACAACCAGTCAACACACAAAATCAAGGACTACAAAATCTCACCTTTTTAAGAAATTTCCCCCAACACCTAAAAAAAAAGGAAGGAACGTGGCATGGCTGTGATTATGCACATATACATACCTGTGACATGTAAAAAAAATATTTTTATGGATTTCCTAGCAAAATTGGTTGCTCCGTCATGAGAAGGAACTTAAATCCACGTAAAAATCTCGCACCATGGTTTTTGAAGAAGATACTGTCAGAGAACAAGAAGAAACGGAATCCAAAATAGAAAAGAAAGATGAACCCTCTTAGTCGCCCAGACTAGATTACGTCTATCCACTGGACAATATGTAAACAATAATCCTTACATTTGTACTGGTTAGAAACTGCTTATATTATACGCGGCCGCATGATTGAAGTCCTCACTCACTCCAGCAAAACTAAAAAAAAATTAATATCTCCGTTCCCGTTCAATATTTTGACCAAACTTGGCCAGATATTAGATAAGTATGGAAGGTGTATTTATACCAAAAATTATGCAATTTTTTGCACTACAGTAGGGAGCTGCATGTAAATTTGAAAACTGTTCTTTTCTTGTCGTTCTTCTTTTTCTTGTGTGCCACCGTTTCAGAAAAAAAACTACTGTATTTACCTAAAATGTGAAACATGATCTAAGCCAGAAATTTCCTTGAATCCTCAAAGAGGCCACTTTTTTAATCGGTCGAGCCATTCTGGAGTTACCGGATTCTGATAACGATCAGTTTTATTGTTTTACATTGTTTTAAACATTGTAATTAGGAAGCAATGCCAATCAGCAAAGACCAGGTCCATTCTTCGTGCACATGTTACATCTTTGTTAAATAGTTGATTGTTGATGGGTAAAATGACAGAATCCGTGTTTCAGCAAAACGCATAGTACAGTTTTAAACCAAACTAAGCTACGTTGTTAACTCGAAATTGGCTTCTAGAAACGATAGAATGGCGTGTTTATTTCGTAGATCCAGGCTTTCAGAGCTGAGCTGAATTGTTTCAAAGTAGGCAGCAACAATAACTGCATGTGCGCGCGTTCACACCTTTACAAATGAAAAAAAAAATTACTTCCAACAATTAATTATTCACCCGCGCGATATAAGGCCACAAACATCATATTAATTCAATAATGCCAGTTTTTTTTTCCACATTACTGCATGCCATTACTGCATGCCGTAAAGAAAGGGTTTATGATTGAAGTTTAACTTTACTTGTTAAAATACACGGACAAAAATTGATGATTTTTAATTGAAATAAATGTACAATTCAGAAAATTGCATCTATTTAAGTGATGTCGTGCTTTAGGAAAATTTTTCATTCTTAAAGCACAACAGCACTTAAACAGATGCAATTTTCTGAATTGTACATTTGATTATTTAAATTAAAAATCATCAATTTGTATCCGTGTACATTAGTGTGATAGTATATAAGTCCATGATTTTAACAAGTAAAGTGAAACTTCAATTATAATTATAATTCTTTCTTTACGGCACACGTGATGTTTTTGTTTGTTTTAGCAAAAGTCTTAATTGTTAACAAAGCTACAATGATGGTTGGCTTTCCTGTATGGCTCATTTTGCAACGTTAGTTCAGACGTGTGTAAATGATGCAGACATTTATCTTCCTATTTTTCCCCTCGTGAAAAACTGGACTGCGACATTCTCTTTAATCTACGTAAATGTCGCAGGATGCTCGAAATTTGCGAAAACGTATGCAGTGTGGGACTGGCCAAGTCGGCTAGTCGGGGATCGCCCCGCCTAGGGCCCCGAGCTAGGGCGCAAGACCTGGAAATGTTTTGGAAGGAAGTGGAAAAAGGAAGTAGGCAGGCCGCACGTGACACGGCTGTCCCATTCATTGGATCAGACTATAGATAGCAGCAGACGTGCTTCTTGTCGCTGACAACTTCAGTGCACTATTCGTGTTCTTATTCACTAAATTAAAGGGTAAAAGAAAGTAGCACAGCCAATTAGAATTAAGCGCAGACCTCTTTTTTTTTTTGGCATCAAGTTATTTGGTGTAACGTTAAGGTATTTTAAAATAATACCTTCTATTATATAAATTCGGGGGGGGGGAGCTTTTTCATTATATACAGGGTCGTAGCGACAGGGGGACCCGGGGAGCTCTTCCCCCTCCCCCCACCGTCTGAGAAGACATAGAGTTGGCAATTTCGAGTTGTCGAGTTGCAAGATCGAATAAAATGTCACTGCAAATTCACGTTTCCATGAATACTGGTTAATTATCATCATCATTCGGTCAATTTGAAAGTAAAGTTTTTGATACGCGTTTTTTTTTCATTGGTTTTCGCAATACTTCTGTGTAACATGCGAGTAACAAACGCTGCCCCTGATCGTTGCTGGTCGCTTCCCTGCAGTTCTCCTCCTACGAGACTTTCGAGGAAAGATAATTAATTAGTTGTTTCCTCCTAGCACGAGACTGGTCCCGAAATTGAAGGCACAAATAACCCCCAGACCCCCTAAACTAAGGGAGAAAAAATGAAAATGGAGTATGTCGATTTCAAATGTGGAAGCTTTTCTCCAATAATACTTCAAATTGTTTTGGACAAAACTGAGTAAAAGGTTTCATCTTTCGACGTTCCATTTTTTATAAGCATGTTGCTGCTTTAAAATGTGGAAAATTTTTTTTTCAATAATACCTCTAGGCCTAGTCGTCTGGGGATATATAACTGAGAAAAATATTTTACTATTTTTCACCTTTCGACAGTCCATTAAAAAATAAATTTCTGCGGCTGGCAGGGGGCACACAGCATTTCTTCATCATTCATTATAACCTAAAAGTCTAAACTGAACTCGATTAATTTAATTCGCAAAGAAAATGTCTAATAAAATAACACGATTTATTCACAATTAAGTTTTTCCGAAACCTGCCATCCTGAAGAACGAATAAGAAAAATCACCAAAATTTGTTTGACAATTTGTTGTAAATGTGCTCACTGGAAGCAAGAATATGGCAGAAACTAGAATAGCGTAAAATGCTTTAGCTTCTGGGGATATCTGCCCCAGACCCCGCGGGGAGGGAGCATACAGTGCTCTTCCACACTCCCTAACTGGGTTTTCCGCGCCCTGTTTTGCCCTGAGTTGGCAAAATTGGGGACCCTCCAGGGGGCCAGTCCGACACTGAAGGTATGTCCTTTTAACTCTGTTCTCAACTTCCAGAGGAGAAAGCAACCAAACAACTAGGAATCAGTACACTATATTTTTAACGATGAAGATTTTCGTCCTAGTAGGTGTTCTGCTCGAGTGTAAGCCCTTGGTCTCCTTACCAAATGGGTGCTACTGACGCCTTAGAATTGGTTCGTAAGATATCATTCCCTGACTGGTCTAATCTTGGGAGCAAAACTCTAAGTTTTCTTTAAAAAAAAAGTGTACCAAATCATTTAGCATCCAGGACAGAACACAGGGACTTGGCATATCGCCGTTCCCACGCCGCATGGATACAGAGTACTATGCATATAATGAAAGAAGTGAAACCAACCAGGAGTCATATCGTTGAACAATCCGGTTTTTTTAAATCACAATTATAATCACTGGAATTCGCGCTGAACGTCTTTGTTTTTTAATTTGTCTCACGTTCTAAGTCATTGTTTGTACCACTACATTGTCCAGAGCGATCTGAGATGCTTTCCAGCTTTTGCAATCCCAGTCAGCTTCCGGTAATGGCCGGGGCTTTTGCCTCGAAGCTAAAACGCTTCTCAGATCGCTCTGGACAATTAGTACTACAAATGTGGTGCTACAAATAATGACTTCGGGCGTGAGAGAAGTTATCAACAGCGACGTTCAGCGCTAGTTCCAGTGATGATAATAGTACGTAAGCGTAAAATTTAATTAGAAAACAAAATCGAATTCGTTTGATGCTTAAGGTGAGGTTTACTTTAACTGATCCGAAATCAAAACAGCACAGGAACACAAATAAATTTTCTTGTAAGGTTTCAGACACTGCAGCGTTGCTGTACTGTTTAGTCCACGTGAAACCTTACTGCTGTATTCAAATGTTTTAACCATTTGTACTTTTGCACACGATAGATCAGCTAATGATTGGTGCATTCTGCTTGGCTAAACGACATCCCTGAAAAATGTTTAAGAACTAATCGCCTTAGTGTGCTTCGCGCAGCTCTACAGGTAATTCAGAGTTCGTTGAGTCCTTGAAGGCCTGGATATGTCCTGGAAAGTAATAATGAAATTCCATGCCTGAAAAGGACTTGAAAATCTTGAAAAATTATATATGTATCATCAGTAGGGTGATGAATGGAAAGTAGACGACGTGACTGAAGAACATTGAAAAAATTTAGCCAAGAAAGTAGTCGAGTGTGTGGTCTTACATTATTCTTTGTTTGTTTAGGCATGAAAAGTATGGAAATTGGGCTCTGCTATAATTGTATTTACGTGTATAATGGTTGGATACAGCTGTAAGGTTTCACGTGGACTAAACAGTACAGCAACACTGCAGTATCTGATACCTTACAGGAAAGTTTATTTGTGCTCCTTTGGTGTTTTGACTTCGGATCAGTTAAACCTTACCTTAAGCATGAAACGAGTTCGTTTTTGTTTTCTAATTCCCTCTAGTTTGGTGTACCATGCAGTTTAGATTAGCTTGTTTTAATGGTTTGCACAAACTAATATGGAAACAAACCCTTTAATCTTCAGTCTACGTCTTGCTGCTGGCGTTTGATGAATGGCATTGTTTCATAATAACAATGTTTAAAACAATGTAAAACAATCAGTCTGTTCGTTTATTGCTCCCTAGATGCGCTCCCCTACTGGATGGCCAGACTGCAGTCGCGTCTCCGGACGGGCTACAACCTTCTACAGCAGGATGCGCATGGGCTGGAGTTCGTCGTCAGCTTGTGTCTACGAACTTTTCTTTTGCTACGGGGAGCAGACGAATGTGTCGCACTTGCTGCTGAGCTGCTCACGGTGGACAGTGAAACGCAGACAGATTTTACGTTGGGTTCAGGACAAAGAAGAAGGATAAATGGTAGGATCCATCTTTGGGTTCAGGATGCGCCGTCAGTTGCCATAAGCGGGATATTCAGCGCTTTCGCAGTATCGCAGCATTTGTGAAAGCTACGTCTGTCCTGTAAGTGCAAGAAGCCAAAAATGAAAATGACGATTCCAGCTCAAGTCCAGATCTCCGATGTGACAAATCTGAAATTAATAAAAATTGGTACACATGTTCACCAAGTCCAACAAAGCTTGTATACTGAATTTGAGACGAAAATATTGAAAGACAGCAGAGAAATTGAGCATCGAAATTTAGGCTCTAACATGGGAGGTTCAGGTCAAACCGTGTTGTTTTGTCTGTCATGTGTATGTCCATGCTTCGTCAAAGTAAGTTTCTTTAATCACAATTTTGCGCATACTGGCAGAAAATGCTGATTTTTGTTCGCTTCGCTCACTGATTAAGCGCATTTCCCTTACCACTGTATAACCTTCATCCCCCTTGACTTCTTTCCTGCACTGACAGCGTGATGTCACTGAACAGGCACTGCGAACAACTGCTTATGTCCAGTTTGGTGTCCTTCCCACTTGCCTTCTTGGGGAAACCCGGATTGTTTCATTTTTGTGAACAACTGAATTACTTATTTCCAGCACATTTCCCTTACCACTGTTAAACCTTCTTCCCCTTGCCTTTTTGCCTGCATTGAAAGCGTGGTGTCACCGAATTTCTATACAGGCACTGTGAACAACTGCTTATTTCCAATTTGGCATCTTTATTCCCCCTTGCCTTCTTGGGGAAACCCGGATCGTTAAATTTGTGTGAATAACTATGAACAACTGCTAATTTCCAGCATTCTTAGCGTCTTTTTAATCGTATCAAAAACCAAAACTGGTAAAAGGGGCCGCCAAGTTCCGAATGGTTCGGCCCTTCAAAGGAGTGATATCAACACACCAAAACATTCGCCAAGTTAATCTCACCGACTAATAGTTCGAAGGCTAAATGAAAACTAGAACATTGCTACTTTCGGTAACAATGTTCATGTTTTCATTTAACACCCTCCTTTTGGTGTTTGGAGGGTCAGATTTTGCATCGAAAGCAGCTTAGGTGAGAATCCTACAAGAGTTTATTTTTGTCAGATAGGTAATTGCTCTCGATTTTACCACAATTTAAGGTTTTGTACCGCA
This sequence comes from Lithobius niger, assembly GCA_023313725.1. Taxonomy (NCBI): domain Eukaryota; kingdom Metazoa; phylum Arthropoda; class Chilopoda; order Lithobiomorpha; family Lithobiidae; genus Lithobius; species Lithobius niger. Next base: position 205,018 of record JAHWFP010241028.1, read on the forward strand.
TTATTATTTTTATCCAAGTACCTGAAATGTGCCCAACTATGCTGCAAGATATTAGACACTGACGCTATGGCGTCGCGCTACAATGGTTTATAACCTTGACGATTGAATTGATGTGATGTTTGTTGCCTAACTTGGCGCGACACACTAGCGTGTGTCTAGACATCAGCCTACGCTTTGTGGCTGACTTTTGTTGATTTACATTGTTGCCTAATAACAATGTTTAAAACAATATAAAACAATGAAAGCGATCGTTTAGGGCCCCGTAACTCCGAAATGGCACAACCAATTGCAACTCTGCGTTAAGGTACAAATCTGCACCATGGTAGCTGTCCACAGGGACCACCACACACCAAATATTAACGAAGGGGATGCAGGAACAAAATTCAAAAAAATTTGGCTCGATAGGCTTTTAATATAATAGCCTAATATATTTCCACAGTGGCGCTCCCTTTCATATTTGTGTCCAGACTGCCAGACGAATAATGAATTGAATTTGATTCTGTGGAACTTACAGGACTGGAGTGTGGAAATGTAAGCTCCGTTACCTCTCTGATGATGACCACACCATACTGGTCGAAATGAAAGTGCGTTTTACCATATTGTTGTGCTCTCAGCTTTATTTTTCTGCGATAACTGCATTTTAATTCATCGTTTTATTTGCTTCATGGTCTCGTGGATTTAAATTATTAGCACGGCCGGCAGACAGTGCTTATTTAGGGTTTGTTTACGCACGAGAATTTTTAAACACTGCGCCGGAGGCGGAGGAGTGGCTAACAATATGAAAATGTTACATGTAACAATGGTGCAATAAAGACGTGAGGCGCACAAGATCGGGTAAGAGATCACTCGAACAAGATGTAACGATGCTTGGGCACGGGGAAAGTAACACTGTCGTCGTATCTTGTTCATTCCTGAAATAAACTGTTAACTCGTTGTTGAGAACCAAAGTGAAACGGTCCTGACTTTCTCTTAAATCTTCAAAATTTAAACTGTAGGATGCAATATCCTTAATTTTGGCGGCCGACACGACGGAATGACTTATTTAGTTCTTCAATGCGGGCTTCAGGAAGCCAGTTCATTTGTTTCTGCCATGATAATGCATCTGCCTGCAACAATGGAAAACTGCCCATCAAAATGACACATGTTCAATCAAGACACACGCTAGTGCGTTGCCATAAAATAATAGACATGGGACGAAGCTTGGGCGGAACATGAACCTAATTATGCATTTCTAATACTCAGTTTTTTCGCAAACAAAATTGGGTGGACAGTGTAAATACTGTACAAAAGATAGACCAGACCGTAGCAATTACAATCAAAACGAAGAGAAAAAGCCAACAAATTAACTAAATAAAAAACGGCTTCGCCGTTTAGAAAAAAGGATTAAAGCTCATATCCCCATCTCACAGCTGTCAAGGAACACAAATTAAAACGGATTAGAGTTCACTCAAACGCAACGAACTATAATTTGAACTCCAGTTCCAGAGAACAAGGATTGTAACATGCCAGCCTCCACACAAAATACACATATAGCCACTCACAAGAATCAAACTTAAAATGTAAAACGCAGACAAATTTTAAAAAAGCCTGTAGAATACACAAATTAAGTGTGTACACGCGCACAAACATTAAACATTTCAAATACAAACAGTGTTCACTTTCTGACATAACCAGTGAGTAAAACGAATCCTTGTTACCTGGAATTGTATTTCATATTATAGTTCGTTGCGTTCGAGTGAACTCGAATCTGTTTTTATTCGTGTTCCTTGACAGCTGTGAGTATAGGGATACGAGCTCTAATCCTTTTTTCGAAACGGCGAAGCTGTTTTTTGTTCAGTTATTCTTTTTTTTTTTGACGGTGAATAACGTCTTTAAGCGAGCCTTCACTGCGATGAAAGTGTCCGGCTTACAGATTTACGTGTAAGATTGTTAAACACTTGTAGCTCAGGACCTATAAGCGATAAAATAACAAACCAAAATTTAAATGAAAAAAGTAAATAAAGGGTACATAAATACAGAGTGAAGACAGTAAGGGTACATACGGATACAAACAAAAGAGTAGGTACAAAAGGGTACAAACTGGTACAAAAGGGCATACAAAAGAGTAAAGGTATAAAGAAGGGTACAATAGGGTACATATGGTACGAAGAAGTACTGTACATAATGGTAAGAGAGGGTACAAAGGGGTGCATAAGGGTACAAAAGGGTGTATAAGGGGACAAAAGGGTACATAAGGGTACAAAAGGGTGCATAAGGGTACAAAAGGGTGCATAAGG